>CAUYQV010134654.1:0-45366 GCA_963574575.1 Galagoides demidoff | reverse complement strand
AGAGTGCCATGGCATCACAGCTCATAGCAACCTCCAACTCCTGGGCTCAAGCCAGTCTCCTGCCTCTGCCTCCCAAGTAACTGAGACCACAGGTGCCCGCCACAACGCCCGACCATTTTTTCATTGCAGCCATCATTGTTGTTTGGTGGGCCTGGGCTGGGGATTCGAACCTGCCACCTTAGGTGTATGTGGCTGGCACCTTAGCCGATTGAGCCACAGGCGCCGAGCCGTTACTAACTTTTTGATATCAGATTGTAAAAAATTTTAAGTGCTCATTTAATGTCTAGGTGTTGATCAATATTAATCAATATTAATATATTTTATATCAAATTTCATCTCATGAGAACTCCCTGTTGCTCGGTATTAATTAAACATACTATTAAACTGAGTGGCTTAGCCTTTTGACACAAATTAGTATTCATCAAAGTAACACCAATCATGGGTCGGTGCCCATATCTCAGTGGTTAGGGCACTGGACACATACACAAGGCTGGTGGGTTCAAACCTGGCCCGGGCCTGCTAAATAACAATGACAACAACAACAACAACAACAACAAAAATAGCTGGGCACTGTGGTGCACATCTGTAGTCTCAGTTACTTGGGAGGCTGAGGCAAGAGAATTTCTTGAGCCCAAGAGTTTGAGGTTGCTGTGAGCTATGATGCCATAGCACTCTACCGAGGGTGACATAGTGTGACTATGTCTCAAAAAAAAATCGTAATGGATTCATTTGAGATTAATGTGAATGTCATATATATTTCTACAAAAATTCAATTGCAATCATTATCCATGCATTATTTTAATGACAAATGTCAAAGGCAGAAATTACATTGTTAATGATTCCAGTGCATTTTTGTACTATAATTTTATCCAATTAAAAAAGAATTTATTTATTTATTTTTTATTAAATCATAACTGTGTACATTAATGCACTCATGGGGCACAGTGTGCTGATTTTATATACAATTTGAAATATTTTCATCAAACTGGTTAGCATAGCCTTCATGGCATTTTCTTAGTTATTGTGTTAAGACATTTATATTATACATTTAGAAAGATTCACATGTACCCTTGTAAGAAGAAGAATTTATTTTTATTTATATTTCAGACTTAGAATTTCTTTTATACATTATAGATAAGATGTGAATGGTATCCAAATGTGAAAGGGAAAAATAGCATAATAAATAATGCTGGAGTTTTCCATTTCAAAACAGAACTGAATATTCTAAAAAGTTCACTTTATAATTGTTTACATAGTTCCAAATATAGCTGATTTACAAATGGATTTCTGACAATTATTTCCATACTACCTTGTAAGATGCTTCAGAGCAGCTATAGTGTTTTATTCATCTTTGTATCCCTTACAATACTTACCATAATACCTTACACAGTGATTTACTTGATAAATGTCTATTGAATGAAAAAAATAAATAACTAAATCTGACCTTTGACAGATTGGTGATGTGCTTTACACATAAAGTGGGACGCATCATCCTCTATTATATTATCTTACTGACATTTCAATATGCAAATACTGACTCTTATAGTAAAATGTGAACCTGATCAGTAGGCTTCAAAACAGAATAGCTAAAGTACCCACTTTAATATTTATTTCCATAAACTTAAAAATATAATAAAGTTGGGGCGGGGGCCTGTGGCCCAAAGGAGTAGGGCGCCGGCCCCATATGCCAGAGGTGGTGGGTTCAAACCCAGCCCCAGCCAAAAACTGCAACAACAACAACAACAACAACAAAATATATATATATAGTTGAAATATTTATTCCATTTCCCCAAATGTCTTACTGTGAGTGTGTAATAAATGGGCCCACTTTTTAATGCAATTTTGTAAGTTCACAGGTTTTTTTGGCTGGCTCAATTACTGAAAATTAGTGTAAACACAGTGCTGGACTAACTATAGACATGAGATGTGAAAAGTCAGTATGTGGGGGTAAGGCAGGAAAAGTATGAGTGGTAGTTTCTGTTTATAGAGAAAAGGGGAAAGCTTTCTTTGTCGGAATACCTGGTTTACTGGGAAAAATACATAATGAACATTTCAGTTGCTTATTCTGCAACTTATAAAATAATAATTTGATACATAAAATGATTTGATTTTTATTATGTATGTAGAAATGGTAAAATTAATAATCCATCTAAAATATATATATGCCATTCAGAGAGACTCACATCTGAATTCTCCTGTTGCATGTTTTTTATCACACATTTTAAATACATCTACCTGGGAAGACTGAGTTTTTAACTATATGTATATTTCTGCTTATACTTGCAATCTGTCAGAAGCTGTGTCTATGTGATTATAGCCCAGTTAAACCTGATGTCTAAAAAAAAAATCAGGCCCTTCTTTCTTCTCTTTAGGTTGTTTCAATGGCACTGCAGTGATAGGAATGGTTCTCCTAATGCTTTAGTACACAACCTAATCAGATCTATCAGTCATTATAAATCAGACCCCATCCATCTCTCATCTAGTCAGCTCTGGTCCTGAGCATACAGACACATAACAGTACAGAGTCATTAATACAGCATTTTCCCACACCTTAACCCTACACAGAACTTTAAAAAGAAATTATTGTCTTAACATTGCACTACTTACAAAGGCCTTACTATGACAGGCCATGTTTGGCCACGAAAACATAGTTTCCTAGATGACATGTCAAATCAATGTGAAGCTTAGCAAAACATTAATTATTCAGAATAGTAATTAGAAATTATCACAAACAAAACGCATTTAGGAAACTGTTTTGCTTCTTTAAAGAGCTCAGCCTTGAAAAAACATTTTTGTAGTTCTTTTAGAATGTTTGGTCATTGACAATTTTTACCAATTTTAACCATCTTCTCCTGAGCCCTAATATACCCAGTCCGTTCTGTGTAAAAATAACAAAAACTTGATCCCGTTATTAAACCTTGGAGGCCTTCCCATTTCCACCTTATAAAATCATATGTTTCATGTTCAGATTGTCTTACAAGTGGAATATAAATGTTATGGATAGATATAAAGAATTTTGGCATAGTACAGGCAATTAAAGAAAGGAAATATCTTGTTTAACTCTACAAAATACAAATAAAACGTGAATATGAAACTGCAACATTACTTGAGAAATATTTCCTCCTGCATTTTTGACTTGTTTAATAATATGAACACTGCCAGATAGTAGGTACCAAGTAACCTGGGGAAACAGTTTCTTCCTCTGGAATGCATCTCTGTGGCAGTGGTTCTCTTCCTGTCTTGTTCCCATGTTAGGCAGATGTGTAGAAGTATCTGGCCAGGAGGTTGCCTTCCTAGTTAGGGAGGCAGCACAAGGAGAAGACACAACCTATCAGGATAATCATGGCCTCCCCCTCAAAGCCATAGGCCTAGTTATAGATTTAAGTGACACAAGGGTTGTCATGAAGCTTGAAGGTCTGGGTGTACCTCATGAGGTATATTACCAGGGATCTGGAATACAGCAGCCAGGGCAAGGAGGCCTCCAGTCACTCTTAGGCAGACAAGCGTCTGAGGTCCACAGAGGGCAAAGAATTAGAGGATGGAAATACTTAAGGTCTTTTTACTTTCTTTTTTTTTTCCCTACAAGAATTGAAGCTATCTCCACTTTTAGCAATAGAACTGGCATACTTAAATAAATAAACAAATATCCTAATATAAGGAAACTTTTGGAGTGCTAAATGCAGTCTACTTATCTTCACAATCTGTTTACACTTGCAGAATAAGGACTTATGCCTTGGAGTAATCTTAAAGGTAATGTTTAATATTCTTTTTTTATCATGGTAAATATTAACTACTTGAGTTTCAAAACCTGCAGATGTATTTATCTATGGATAATGATGGAGTTATCACATTCTGTTAGCTGGAGATGTCATGAATAGAGTAGTCTGTAATCATTTTTATAAACTGGACCCTTTGTTACTGTTAAGGTAACCAAATGCAGACCTACATTTTATGGTTGGTTGCTGATCTTTGGCCATTTTCGTCAAGTTCAAAAAATACAAAGTGCCAAATTTAATTTGGAAAATTACAAACTGATGAAGATCTTTATTCTTAGAGGTGAACGGCCATATGATATGACTCATTTTGATATAAAACCACTGTGCTTTTATATAGTCAGAGGAGATTTTTAGCAAAAAAGATTTATTCATCCACTAACCAAATTGCTTTCACTTCATAATTGCTAATGATGAAGGGCATGACAAATGCAAAGTCTGGGCCCCTAGTTTATGAATTGAAGGGCAGAACTGTAATTTTGACACACAACTTGATTTTATTGTCTTTCTGGGCTATGGGAAGCATAAGTTCTTTCCTGCCATAAACCTAGAGTGTTCTGATAAAAGTAGGCCCACAACTTAGGACCTAAAAATTGAAGAGAATAGAATGATAGAGTATCATCTACATATTTTTGAAATACTTCATTCTATTAGCTGGGCCCCTGATTTCCATGCTATAGAAGACCCTTATGCTAGTGTAACTACATAAGACTTCATAGATGGGGCTCAAGTTACAACAATTTCCCACAAATTTTGTCCACAGAGTAAAAAATAAAAAGAAAAACTTGCATTTTATTTGAAAACACACCGTGTATCTTGACAACTGAGATTTTTACTTCTTCCCTTACCCGAGCACAATTCCATATAAAGCTTTTTAAAAAATAAAACAGATACCTTGGCGGATTAATTATTAACATGTTTAGACTATTCATTATTATTTAGGGCTTTTAGCTTAAACTTAAAAGCTATTTCCTTCAAATTGATACCAAAATTTTGAAACAAAAAAATTGAACTCATAAAGATATTTATCAAAGGGTGAAGAGCAGTAGGGAAGGGAGGTGAAGAGGGAATGGTTAATGCGTAAAAAATATAGTTACATGAAAGATAAAAGAACTAGAGTTTAGTAGCACAATATGGTGACTAGAGTTAATAATTACTGTGTATTTCAAATGAACTGAAGAGTGGCGTTGGAATGTTCCTAACACAAAGAAATGATACATTCTTGTGATGATGGCTACCCCAATAACCCTGATTTGATCATTACATATTATATACATATATCTAAATATCACATACACTCTATAAATATATACAACTATTATGTATACATAGCAACTAAAAATAAATTTTTTAACAATTTGGAACCATCCATATTTCAAACTAATTTCTGGAAGTCCTTATTAGGCACTTTCTGAATAGTTAGGCAGAGTTACTTTACAATATACCATAGTAAAAAGGATGACTAACAGATTCTTGCCTCTGACTTCCCTCCCTTCTGTACTGTTCTCAGTGTGTAATTCTACTTTGTCATATATGGTCCTCCAGCTAGTATTCCCTTAGTTTTTGAAACAAATAATTAGCAGAAAAAAATGTCTTGAGACTGAGATAAAAAAAGGAAGAATGCATTTCCAGCATATGGGGCTGGTGCCCTACTCCTTTGAGCCACAGGTGCTGCCCAGAAGAATGCATATTAACAACTAATTTTTCAATTTTCTGGTTTTACACTTCTTCAGTTTATCACAAGTTAACTTTTCTTGATGCAAAAGTACAAAAAAAATGTCTGATGTAGTTCTCTCGAAATATTTCATGGAAGCCAAATTATAAATTTTAGGATTTTCCTCCTAGAGTTATGATTTAGATTGTTCCCAGAGCAATAAAATGTACTCTATGTGAGAGTTGTAATACAATACAGAGAACAAAGTTTAAACTCTGGAGATGCTAAATGATACCAGGTCACAGAGTAGTACACAGGGGAGTACGACATCAGAATATGTTTTCAAAACTGAAATAAGAAAGGCTATTATTATTTGCAAACACTGAGTACTTACTGTACTGTGGGAAGGTCAGTGGGGCATACAGAATTCAGAAAATGTGGTTCCTATGCTTGAGGAGTTTATAATCTCTTGGAGAAGATGTGCATATTTATAAATAACTCTGATACATAGAGGATAATCAGTGCAGAAAGTGGAATGCGCATTCTGTAGAAAGACGAAAAGAGCTTCACAGTTCCAAATTAAAACATTGTTGTTATGTCACAAGATATTAAACATGGTGTGTTTAATTCTAGACATTTCTATCACAAATATTCTGGGAGCTGTGTTGTATGAAGTGGTACCTCTAGCCACATGTAGCTATTGAAAGTAATTAAGATAAACATTCAGTTTCTTAATACATTTGGCACCTTTCAAGTGCTCAGTGGTCCATTTGTGGGTAGTGGATACTCTATTGGACAGAACAGATATGGAACATTTTCATGACTGCAGAATGTTCTATTGTACAGCATTGTTCTATGGCCTGTTTCTGTTATGTGTTAAGGAAAATTAATGAGTTTATTACTCTCTAAGTAGTGGAGATATGCCATTATTTGAAATACTGAGAAGTCATATCATTTTACAAACTGCAAAACTCATGTCCTTAAATATATCTGGGAAGATTTTTCCACTCTAGGAATAAATCATTAAAAAGAATAGGAAATTATTAATTAACTAGGGCATTAGTAAATAGAACATTATAAATTATGTAAAACTTTATTGGTGTACATTTTAGTATAAATCACAGCTTTTAGTTTAGAAAAATGCAAATATATATTAGTATCAAATATTATAAATATTAACATTATTAATAAAAGGAGTTCTAATTTAATGGGAGTTAAGGCAGCTTATCCTCAGCCAAATATAATTTAGTCTGTGACCAGACATATCACATGTGTATTTGACATAATATTGAACACGATAGTTTCCATGGGAACAATCCTAGAGTGGCTGCTGCCTAAAAAGGATATTGAGGTCAGGAACACAGACAATTGGTTAGTACTGGTGCAAAAGATTCACGTTCCAATCAAGAAGTGATTCTAATTGTATTTACTCATGAATTTACTTTTTAATCAAAAGAAAAGAAAAATGTACCTATACACACTGCAACAAGCTAGAAAATATACCATTAGAATGGAAAGGGAGCTTCAGGAGGGATCAAGACCAGGAGTTACAACTGAAAACTGTCCTCAGTATAATAACTGTGTGAAGCATAATTTGATAGAAAACAAAAGCTGTAGACCATGTCATGGGCATTTTACATTGCCTGTGTAATAGTGAGTAGAGTCCTCAACAAGGAGAGTAGCATTCCAGCAAAAGGTTCTGTGATTCGAGAAGAAAACGAGGCACACAGTCAAAGGTCAGCAGTACTTGGAAAAAGAGAAATCTAGCCAGCAGTCCAGACATTATTCTCTCTCCAAGTCATTTACAGTCCATCACTAAGTCTTCATAGGGGTAATGTGTCTTTTGTAGCTACACATAGTTTTATAGGAAGTTTGATACTTATAAAGTTGTCATATCAAGTTAGAAATTTAGTTATTACCACAAGTCAGTTTACCAACTTAAGGTCTTTATTTAAACAAAGTCCCAGACATTGTCACCAATCCATACGCAGCCATATGGATCTTGCCTGAGTTCTTCACAGAAGTGCTGGAAGAGGCTGGTAAGCAGGACCACTTATACAAAGGTGCCTGAGTAAAACTTAATTTTTATTTATCAGCCTATCACCTCTATGAAGAGTGTATTATCACTATTCACAGTGTGCAAACATGAAAACTGATGCCTAGATGTATTAATATCCTGCCCGAATTCATGCAAAAAATGGCAAAGCCAGAAATGAAAACTTGTTCTACTTGTTTCTAATATAGCAATATGAGAAAAAATTATGGTTTTGAAAAATATATAGTCTCATAAGCCTATTGTCAATGTTATAATCCTCCACTAAAACTTTCTGTTGCCTGAGAACAACGGCAAGGATGAAAGACAGTAAAATAGTCATTTCTAATTCACATGGTCATTTGGGCGAAGATTTGATTCCTCTTTTTTTAGGAGTTCTTTATAAAACCATGTCAAAACTCTAATATATGGTTAAATAAATTTTGGTACATGCACACCATGGACATAAAATTGTGTTCCAAGTATTGAATAACACAGAAAATACTAAAGTTACAAAACAGGAGCTCATTGGGTGGCGCCTGTGGCTCAAGGAGTGGGGCGCTGGCCCCATATACCGGAGTTGGTGGGTTCAAACCTAACCCTGGCCAAAAATTGAAAAAAACAAAACCAGGAGCTCATTTATATAAGGGAAGCTCATTTACATAGCAGGAGCTCATTTATATAAGGGAAATACTGTATAAGGCAGAGAAAAAAAATGTGAAAGGAAGTACACCAAAATATTAATTAATAGTCATTATCTCTGACTAGTAGGATTAGAAGTGATGTTTAATTTGTTGATGTGTCTATCTTTTATTTTCCCAACATTTTGTTATGAACATTTTTAAACATACTGTTTATAGTCTTATTGTGCTTAACTTTGCATCAGTATTTTTCTATGGTGTAGTTTAAAAAGGAGTACAAAAACATTATTTTCAAATAGGTTGGCCACCCTATATTTTTCTCCTGTTTTCTCAGTATTTCTGTTGTCTCAAATATTTTTCCAATATTTCATTTTTCTCAAAAGGATACATAGAGCTCGGAAAAAACTAGCAATTCTCCCTTTTACAGTCAGTGGGGAGCAAAGCTTTGAAGGCTGATTTCACGATGGATTTTTCCCTCTTAGCTTTCCCTGTAAAGGTGAAGCACTAATGTAAAGTAATGTCAAACTATGTGATAAGAAAATCTTACTGGCTTTCCCAAAGGGTAAGCTGATCTAATTGTTTACTTACCCTATTGGATACATGCGGTTAGGAAAAAAGAAAAAAAAAAAAAACAACTCTCTTCCATCTCCGGTCAAGATAAAGGAATAGAGCCGGAGAGCCATACCTTTTTGACTTAAAACCTTAAATTAAATACATACTTTGTATATTTGCTGGGAAAGAAAAGATATATGGCAAAGAACGTTTCTGAGTCATCAGAAACAGGTGTTTTTTTTTTTCTTTTACCTGACACTTTATGTTAAGAAAGCGAAGGACTCTGTTCCCTTTCTTTCCCTTGCTAATCATCTCTGACATGCACCTGGCCACCCAATCTGGGCCACTGAGACTTTAGCATTCTGCAGCAGTAACACTGCCTGGGAGTTTGAAGTCTGCTTCAGTCTCCAGATTGTTCTCCTCCTGATTAGGTAGGTAAGTGAGGTCACTGCTTTTACACACACACACACACACACACACACACACAGAGCCAACTGCTCAGTGTTGTCATTTCCTTCACTTAAAAAGAATCAGAGCAATGAAGCTAATTTAGACTGAAAATATTTTCAAGGGAAAGAAATTATCCTGATGTTAAAATTGTGTGCTTTTTATTTTCTTAATCGGTACAAATGAGCATTCTGCGAAATGTGTACTGTGAAATACGGGGATGATGAATAGCTTTTACTCAGAAAAGTAAATGTGATTGGGAACGCTGGGTTAGACAAAGTGTCACAGTTTATTTTTGCCTCGAGCCATTAATATCTCTATGTATATCAGGTGCCCCAAGAAGGTGATCATGTAGTCATTGTTTTAAACTAATCTCATTATAGTAACAGTTCCTTTTTAAACCACTATGAAGCAGGAATACTCTGTGGAGACATACAAGTTTGTAAAGAAATCCTTACCACACAAAGTGTGGTCCAAAAAACCAGCAGCATCAGCACCACCTGGGAGATGGTTCAAAGCGCAGAAACTCAGACCTTACCTATACTCGCTGAATCAGAACCTTTGTGTTAACAAGCACCCCAAGTTATTTATAGAAATGCCTTAATGAATTTTCAGTGTACATCGATTGAACACTTAACTGTAGTCAGACAATGCTAGAATTTCCAAGTATATTATTTACTTCTCATTTTTAAACAAAGACTTAAATATCCTTTTATGTCCTAGGGCTAATTTTCTAGGAGAGAAGGAGTGAGAAACTCCAAAATTTCAGCCTATTGCTGAAAGATTTTTTATTTTTACCACAGGTATCAGTGCTAAAATGGAATTTTTTAATGTCATATCTTTTTTAGAGCAGTTTTAGCAAAATTTAGCCTAGGGTACAAAGAGTTCTCATATGCACCCTATACCTAAACAGGCACATCCTCCCCTATTGTCAACATTCCACGCCAGAGGGGTATATTCGTTACAATCCATAAACCATGACACGTCAGTATCACACAAACCCTTTAGTTTGCATTAGGGTTCGCTCTTGGTATTATACATGCCATGGAATTTGACAAATGTGTGGCATGTATCTCCAATTATAGTAACATACAGTATGATTTCACCCTCTGAACATCCTCTGTGCTCTATTTATCCGTGCCTGCTTCCCCACAATCTCTAGCAGTAACTGATTGTTTTACTCTCTCCATAGTTTTGTCTTTTTGAGTGTCATATAGTTAGAAGCATGCAGTATATAGCCTTGTGATATTGGCTTATTTCACCTGCAATATTTATTTAAGGTTCTTCTATGTCTTATGTCTTTTCATGGCTTGATAGTCGATTTCTTTCTTTCTTTTTTTTTTTTTTTTTTTTTTGCAGTTTTTGGCTGGGGCTGGGTTTGAACCCGCCACCTTCGGCATATGGAACTGGTGCCCTACTCCTTTGAGCCACAAGCGCCACCCAATAGTTCATTTCTTTTTAGTGCTAAATAACTTTCTGTTGTCTGGATTACCACATTTTATTTATTCCTTCACCTAGTGAAGTGTTTGAGGTTGCTGTGAGCTATGACTCCACAACACTCTACTCTCTCTCTCAAAAAAAAAATAGAATTTAAAGACCTTTGTTTAAAAAAAAAAGACCTTTGTATTTTAGAAACTGACTGGAAGATCATTATGAAAGTAAATACAAAGATAGGAAATAGAATTTTAATTTCTAACATACAATCCTAATATTCCAATTCCTTATAGTGAACAATAGCATGATAAAAGGCAATAAAATAAATAATATTTTTTAAGTCTCAAATAAGCATTCCTTTAATTGGATGAAGTAAAGGATTTTCCTAAAATTAGAAACACATCACTTCTAAATCTCAAATGAAGTGTTTGATTCAGGAAATATCCTTAACCAATGAATCCACAGAACAATACATTAAGGGTAAAATACTCCATGAAGAGCTCATGCTGTCCTTATTCTTACCATCGCTATGTTTTATCAACTTTATCAGTAAAAGTGATTTACACAACATCACTTAACCCCTGATGTGATCATTTACTCTCTCTGTCAAACAAATACCTCCCTCCACCACCACCTGTGAAGTTTTCTTTTCAAAAACATGAATTCTGAACTGGATCAAGCCTCTAGACCGCATTTATATTTGTGGGAAATATGATTGAGGACCACGACAAATGATACCTCAAGGAAACAATCAGGCAAATCCAGATTCTGGCACATTCTCTGGAATGATTTTTCCAAGTCCCGATTCACATCAGCATCATGAACAAGAAGAAAAAACAGGCGAGGACGCTGCTCTTGATTAAAGTACATTAAGAAACCTAACAGCAAAATGTGAATTGCAAACCTTATTCAGGTCACGATTCTAACAAAAAAACTACTGTGATAGAAAGGGATTATCATACCAATTTTGTAGTTGTGATATTTTCGCTGTGCTCACATAAAATGCCCACAAATTTTAGAGGTGTGTCCTGAAACTAGGAGGGACCAAGTAGTTCTCAAAATCTTGAGTATGTCCTTTGAGTCACTCTGCACACAGATACCCCTAACCTTTCACTCCTTTCTCTTGCTTTTCCCTACCCCTCCTCACTTAAGCCACATTTCTATATTGACTAGAACCATGCCTTTTTAATGGTGTGGCATGCCACTCCCCATCCCATGTGAACCTCTCTGTCTCAACCATTTGTACATTTACAACTTTCAAGAGTCATCTCAGTCCATCCATCTCCAGCCTACGTTTACTATGCAACCCTGTATAACCATTCTTGCACATGGTGTTAATTATCTTCTCAACTCTTTATTACTAATACGGTATTTTTCATGCTCTTTATTATTATAATTATTTACTGTTTATCCATGAACTTATTACATTATTGCATGCCCACTATGTGTCAGCCACTGTTCTTAAGGAGATGGCTATATGGTAGTGAACAAAGGAAGTCCCTGCCGTTTTGGGAGTCATTTTCAAATCATGAATCAGAAGAGAATAAATACACAAAATATGTAATGGTAAACGATGGTAAGTGGTGTGGCAATAATAGAGGTGAGCAAATGAAGTGGGATTTGGGGCATGCTTTAGTCCATTTGTGCTGCTATAATAGAATATCACACAGACTGGGTAATTTAGAAAGAAGAGAAATTGATGGGCGGCACCTGTGGCTCAAAGGAGTAGGGCGCCGGTCCTATATACCAGAGGTGGTGGGTTCAAACCTGGCCCTGGCCAAAAACTGCAAAAAAAAAAAAAAAAAAAAAAAAGAATAGAAGTTTATTATCTCACAGTTCAGGAGGCTGAGAAGTTCAAGATTAAGGTGCTGGCATTTGATGAAGGTCTTCTTTCTGTGCCCTCACATGATGGAAAGCAAAAGGGCAAAGAAAGGAAGAACACTGTGGGAAATGCCTTTTTATTTTATTTTATATTATTTAATTAATTAATTAAATTTATTTATTTTTGAGACAAAGTCTTACTTTGCTGCCCTTCCAGAGTGCTGTGGCTTCATAGCTCACAGTAACTCAAACTCTTGGGCTCAGGTGATCCTCTTGTCTCAGCCTCTCAAGTAACTGGGACTACAGGCACCTGCCACAATGCCTGGCTACTTTTAGAGACGGGGGTCTTGCTCTGGCTCAGGATGGTCTCAAACCTGTGAGCTCAGGCGATCTACCCACCTCGGCAGCCCAAGAATTTGAGGTTGCTGTGAGCTGTGATGGTATAGCACTCTACGGAGGGTGACAAAATGAGACTCTGTCTCAAAAATATATGTATTTTATTGCTAAAAATGCTAATAATCGCATAAACCTTCTGAAAGTCATAATATTTTTCCTGGTGGAGGATCTTGCCTTTGTGTTGATGACTGTTGCCTCATAAGCGTGGTGGTTGCTAAAGGTTCAGATGGCTGGGGCAGAAAGATTTCTCTGTAGCATATAATGTTGTTTGATAGCATTTTACCAATAGTAAAACTTCTTTCAAAATAGGAGTCAGTTATCTCAGACCGTCCTAGTGCTTTACATAAAGCACTTTAACTAAGTTTATGTAATGTTCTGAATCTTCTGTCATCATTTCAACAATGTTCACCGCATCTTCATGAAGAGTAGATTACATCTCAAGAAAGTACTTTGCCCATCCATAAGAAGCAACTCCTCTTCTACTCAAGTTTTATCATGAGATTGAAACAATTCACTCACATCCTTAGACTACACTTCTAATTCTAGTTCTCTTGCTATTTTCACCACATCTGCAGCTACTTCCTCCATTGTTGTCATGAACCCTTTCAGAGTCATCCATGAGGGTTGAATCAGTATCTTCCAAACTCCTGGTAATGTTGATATTTTGGCCTCCTCCCACAAATCTCAAGTGCTCTTAATGGCGCCTAGAATGGTGAATCTTTTCCAGAAGGTTTACAATTTGCTTTGCCCAGATTTATCAGAGTACTCACTATTAATGTTAACTATAGCCTTATGAAATTTATTTCTTAAATAATAAAACTTGAAAGTCAAAATTACTCCTTGATCCAGTGGCTGAGGAATAGATGCTTTGTTAGCAGGAATGAAAACAGTATTTATTAATCTCCTTGTGTATCTACATCAAAGCTCTTGGTTCACCAGGCACATTGTCAGTGAGCAGTAGCATTCTGAAGGGAATCATCTTTACTGAGCAGTAGATCTCACCAGCAGTCTCAACATACTCAGTAAGCCATGCTGTATACAGATGTGCTGTCGTCCAGGCTTTGTTGTTCCATATATAGAGCATGGGCAGACTAGATTTAGCATAATTCTTTTTTTTTTTTTTTGAGACAGAGTCTCACTTTGTCGCCCCTGATAGACTGCCATAGCATCACAGCTCACAGCAACCTCCAACTCCTGGGCTTAAGCGATTCTCTTTCCTCAGCCTCCCAAGTAGCTGGGACTACAGGAGCCCTCCACAATGTCTGGCCATTTTTTGGTTGTAGTTGTCACTAATGTTTGGCAGGACCAGGTTGGATTTGAACTCGCTGGCTCTGGTGTATGTGGCTAGCCCCCTAGCTGCTGAGCTGCAGGTACCGAGCCCGATTTAGCATGATTCTTAAGGGCTCTAGGATTTACAGAATGGTCAATGAGCATTGGCTTCAACTTAAAGTCACCATCTTCATTAGTCACTAATAAAGAGACTTGGCTTGTCCTTTGACGCTTTGAAACCAAGCGTTGACTTCTCTGTAGCTATGAAAGTCCTCGATAACATATTTTTTTCAATATAAGGCTATTTTGTCTACGTTGAAAACCAATTGTTTACTGTCTCTACCTTCATCAATGATTTTAGCTAGATCTTCTGCAGCTTACTTACTGGAGCTTCTATATTACTACTTGTTGCTTCACCTTGTACTTTTGAGTTAAGGAGACATCTGTTTCCTGGTACCTTATAAACTAACCTCTGCTAGCTTCCAACTTTTCTTTTGCTGCTCCTCCCCTCTGTCAGTCTTCATAGAATTGGAGTGATTTAAGGCCTTGCTGTGGATTAGGCTTTGGTTTAAGGGAATGTTGTGACTGGTTTCATGTTCTATCCAGACTGCTAAAACTTCCTCCATGTCGGTAACAAGGCTCTTTTGCTTTCTTATCACTGTGTGTTCCCTGGGGTAGCACTTTTAATTCCCTTTAAGAACTTTTCCTTTGAATTCACACCTTGGCTAATTGTTCAGCACGAGGGGCCTAGATTTTAGCCTGTTTCTGCTTTTGACATGCCTTCCTCACTAAGCTTGATCATTTCTAACTTTTGATATAAACTGAGAGATGTGGGACTTGGTTTTCCACCTAAACCCTTAGAAGTCACTGTCCAGTTATTTATTAGACTAATTTTAATATATTCTTTTTAAGACAGAGAGTGCTGTGCCATCCTAGTTCACAGCAACCTTAAACTCCTGATCCTCCTGCCTTAGCCTCCCGAGTAGCTGGGACTATAAGAGCCTGCCACAATGTTCAGGTAGTTTTTCTATTTTTAGTAGAGACAGGGTCTCGCTCTTGCTCGGGCTGGTCTCAAACTTCTGAACTCACAATTCACCCACCTCAGCCTCCCAGAGTGCTAGGGTTATATTTCAGTATTTTTTCTTGTCACATAATAGCGAAGTCCAAAGAGAGGGAGAGAGATACGAGAACATCCAGTTGATAGAATGGTATTAATATACACACAATTTATGAAATAAGTTTACCAGCTTTCATGGGCATAGTTTTTGGTGCCCCCAAACAATTGTAATTGTAACATCAAAGATCATAGACAGGCGGGGGCCAGTGGCTCATGCCTGTGAGTACTCTGGGAGGCCAAGGTGGGTGGATCGCTTAGCTCATGAGTTCAAAGCTGGCTGTTGTAGCTATAATCCCAGCTACTTGGGAGGCTGAGGCAAGAGCACTACTTGAGCCCAAGAGTTTGAGGTTGCTGTGAGCTATGATACTATGGCACTCTACAAAAGTGAAATTCTGTCTCAAAAATAAATGAATAAATAAAAAATTAAAAAAAGATCACAGATAACAGATCACTGTAACAGATATAATAATAATGAAAAAGTTTGGAATATTGTGATAATTGCCAAAATGTTACACAGAGACACAAAGTGAGCACATGCTGCTATAGAAAGTGTCTATCAATTAGCTTGACACAGAGTTGCTACAAACTTTAATATTAAAAAGCACAGTCTCTATAACAAAGCAACATTCAGTAAGATGAGATGTTTTTCTAACTTGTTCTTTCTTTCCATCTGAGACCTCATTAGAATTGTCTTTACTATTCATATACATACGTATTTTTTTGAGGCAGAGTCTTACTTTGTTGCCCTCGATAGAGTGCTATGGCATCACAGCTCACAGCAACCTCAAACTCTTGGGCTTAAGTAATTCTCTTGTCTCAGCCTCCCAAGTAGCTGGGATTACAGATGCCCGCCACAACGTCCAGCTATTTTTTTTTTTTGCAGTTTTTGGCTGGGGATGGGTTTGAACCTGCCACCTCCGGCATATGGGGCTGGTGCCTTACTCCTTTGAGCCACAGGTGCCTCCCCGTCCAGCTATTTTTTAGAGAGGGGGTCTCGCTCTGGCTCAGGCTGATCTAGAAGTTACTTGTTAGACTATATACAAAAACACTACACTGTACCCCATGTTTGCATTAATGTACACAGCTATCATTTAATAAAAAAAAATAGAAGTTACTCGTGAGCTCAGGCAATCCACCCGCCTTGGCCTCCCAAGTGTTGGGATTACAGGCGTGAGCCATGGCACTGGCCCACTGTTTATATTTTAACTAACATTCTGGCATTATCACTTAAGTAAACTCTGAACTCTGTGTGCAGAGGCTTTCCCTAAAACTTTCCTCTTCTTCTGAATTCTTACCGGAATCACTCTTAATGCTCCATCAATGGTGATATCGACTTTTTTTCTAGCATTCCTTTCACAGCTTTTCCAACCTCTACCCACCTCTCAGTTCCAAAGATAGTTTCCACACTTTTAGGTACTTATAAAAATCCACCACACCTCTGGTACCAATTTTTATTTTGGTTAGCGTTCTCAAGGAGATAGAGCAGATAGATAGAGATATATGAGAGAAGATTTTTTTAGAGGAATAGGCACACATGATTTTGGAGACTGAAAAGTCCAAGTCCTTCTGAAATCTGGGGAAGCAGAGAAGCTGGAAATGAGGCTCAGTCCAAATCCAGAAGCTTCAGTACCAGGGAAGCCCAGGGTGTAACTCTCAGTCTGAGGCTGAAGGCTTTAAATCCCAGAGTGGGGGTTGGACTCTGGTACAAGTTTGAAGTTCAAAAGCCAGAGAAACTAGAGTTTTAATGTGCAAGGGCAGGAGATAAAGGGTGTCCCAGCTATAGAAGAGAGAGTAAGCATTCTCCTTTTTTTACCTTTTTGTTTCACCTGGGTCCCCAGCTGATAGGATAGTATCCAGCCACATTGAGAGTGTGGATTTTCCCCAGTCTACTGACTTACAGGTCATTGTCCTCTGGAAGCATTCTCGCAGATGTTTTACCAGCTATCCAGGTATCCAGTGATCCAGTCAAGTTGGTACCTAACGTTAATCATCACGGAACATGAGAGTGCAATTTGGAATTTTAAACACAAGTCAAGACAGAGCTCCTTAAAATGAACTTCCCTGGGAGTTTCTCATGTGAGCAAAAATGGAAAAGACATGAAAGACTTAGCAATGTATTTATCTGAGGGAATGGAGTTTCAGATGGTGAGGTTTTCCAGTTCAAAGCCCCTGAGGTCAGAGCTTTCCTGAAAGTTCTCCAAGAGCAGCAAGGAATCCATTGAAGTTGTAGTGGACTGAGTGAGGGAATGACAGAAAAAATCAGGCAACTGAGATATCCAAGAAAGGAAGGAGGGTGAGAGTGGGGTGTGGGTATGAATGCCATAGGGAGGTAGAGGCTCTGCTAAAGACTTTTCTGAGGGAAATGTGAAGCCAATAGAAGGATTTTAATTGGATAAGAGACATAATCTAATTTTTATTTAGGAGGTTTTTGTATACAGTATATACATGTATATATACGTATACTAATTTATCATGTGTCCCCAAGCTAGTGAAATTTTTGAAACGTGGACTTGCATTGGATTTATTTTTTGCATTGTTTTCCTTGCCTAGATTTCTGAATTTTAGAACATAGTTGGCGAATAAATAGTCATCAACTGATTACTGATGGATTTTGAAACTTAGAGAGGCTTTCTCTTTCTTATGAATAACATATCTTGACACATAAGACTTGACTGAGCTCAATAAGTAAGATTTTTAGTTTTAAGCACCAAGGCCACCCATGCGCATCTACAGAGTTAATATTTTCATACACCTTAGAAGTGTCATTTTTTTTTCTAGCAGGTGTTATTTAAATATGCATTTTTTAGACTTAAAAAAAACATTAGTGTATAGTTTGAACTGCTGTGCAAAGTCAGGATGCTGAGTGTCATAGATGTCCCAATAGCATTTCATTTTCCTTCCCTGTGATGACAGTTGGAGCTCAATATTCTCCAACTAATGGAGAGAAATAAAACGGTTCCTGCTCCTGTATAGTGCTTAGAGCCCCATAAAGCCTGTCATGATGTGCCTGCAGCGGAGCTAGCTGGCAATTACCATCCTTACCTCAAGTGAACTCATTCCACTGATGTCCATGGAGTACCATGGAGAAAAATGAAAATTGATGGCATTACCATTTTGATGTAGTTAATCACATTCAAATGATATATTATGTGAAATATAAACTTGTGCTGTTGCATCATGTGAATTGTTTAATATTATGACAGAACACACTAGTCATCAATGCCCAAGACTTCCTTGCAATTCTAGCTCTGCCTTTGGGCTTTGACCCTGCAAGAGAGATAACATGATGAGAAAGACCAGATGCTCTCTGGGGTACTTGAACCCTGTGTCCACTTCCTGAATACTTATAAATGCTTTAGGTCTAAACATGATAATTTGTATTCACAAATTCAGAGTTCACTTGGAAGTTAAAGTTCCCCTTACAGATTAGCTCCAAATTCACTTACTTTCTTGCTATTGTTTTTGTCTATTTTGTATCTTTGCAGGATTAAATTTCTATGTCTTTTGAACTTTAGGCCTTCCACGCAGCTTAGTAAATTGTGAAGGACATTTCTTGCATTCTTTGTCCAGCCCTGATACTGAGGTAAAGTATTTCTCAAATAGTCTTTGACTACGTAGCGCCTCATTGGTTGTCTGTAAAATGAAGATTAAGGACCATTTGTCAGAAACATATAATAGTATCGTTGTATGTAATTTATATGAATTATATAAATAATCTGTACATATAAAATATTGTATATACATCCATGCATAGAGCATATCAATTATATGTATGTTCTTAAGTGTCAATTCTATGCTTCATCTTTTTATCTATGTATTTGAAAAATCTCTTCCATATAATAGGGGTTTGTTAAATGTTAGTTTCCCACTTTGTCTTTGGATCATACAAATATATTACCTGGAAAGTATTGTTATGTTTATGTTTGGAATCCAGTGCTACGAATTTATGAAGATTTTGACAGGTAAAATTTGTCAGAGTGGACAGTGTATATAAATTAATGTAGTATCTTAGGGCTTCAGCCATATCCAGTGTTTTAAAATAGTTATTTTATTCATTACTGTTTATCTTAAACTCAGCATTTTTGTCAAGTATTGGAGAAAAGACTAAAGGGGTTAATTTTGATTGTACTATATGGCTACAATGGAGGCCATATTTATCTTTTTATATTTAAAATTAGAACTCAGATTTCCACTTTCAAGGTTAAATGAGAAAAATGTGGTGCTCCTAGAGAGCCCCACCCGGTGCATTTTGTATATCAAGGCCTCTATATTTGGTCTGTGTTAGACTGTGACAGGATGCAGTATTGTATGTAGAATGGGAAATTTACATAAATAAGTCTAATCCTGAAATACTAAAGTCTACAGGAAAAGTGACAAGTTATTTTATGGGATCAGAGATTGGGCTCTGGATTTAGCACAAATTAGTTTTGAATTCTAGCTTTTCTACTTACCATCCTGTGTGGCAGGCTAAGCAAATTACTTAACCTTCTCGGACCTCAGTTACTCCGTGTGAGAGTAAGATAATGACAGCAATTAGCCCTCAGGTTTGCTATCCTGAGTCATTATATCGACAGTATATGGCACTGGGTCTGGTCCTGAGCAACCCATAGCAAATGATACCTACTTTTCTAACCAGAAAAGTTTAGAAATCAAACTTTATAAGCAAAAAGTTTATACCCAAGAATTTTATAATCGAGCAGCTAACTTTGAAATATCTCCTTTCTTATGGAAATTATAAAAATAAGAAAGGGAGAAATTAAAAAAAACCCCACAAATTCAAACCATATTTTCCTCAAAACTAAGAGAAAAGAATTAGCAGGCTTTCAGTTGCATATACATTCTACCAAAGGCAAACCCACATGACAAGCAGGTGGTTGTAAGAAGACTGTGGGGAAGGACAAGGTGGGCACAGGAGATCTAAGAGCAATCAGGTACTATACATCTTCAGCCAATAGTTGCCTTCAAAATGAGAGGCAGCCCACCTGAGAGTATAGCTGAGGTTGAAATCCTCCAGATTATTGGGGAAGGAAGAGAAAGACAAGATTCAGAAAGTGTTTGAGATCCTATATGTGGCAGATTGCAAAATGTATCAGCAAGAAACAGTTTCTAAGACTATATCCTGATGAAAGAAAGAGTATAAGGGAACTAGGAAATCCAGGATGGCAGGGGAAGTTCACCAGAACAAGCCTGGGCTCTCAGAGCCAGAGCAGGGCCGGCTACAGAGAGGATGGTAAGACATTCACTGTAGGGCCAGAAGAGTGAGCTATGAGCTGTGAGGCTTAGCATGCTATCTGAGCACACTCTCCATCTCCCACCCCATCTATCTATCAGAGGTCTGAGGAAATCTATCCCATTTAAATGCAGGTAACAGGAAAGAGGAGGTTCCACCTACAAATAAGGATACTATAGGCTAAAAGACAAACAAAAGCCACATATATTCCTACAGATAATAGGGAAACGTATCAGGAAATGGTTTCCACAAAGCAGATGCAAAGTGCACCTTAACACTACAGAAATAACTAAAATAACCAACAGAAAATGAAAAAAAAAATCCTTGAAAGAGCGATGATAGTTATGCAGGAATACTACAAAGCACAGGGTAAGAGTTCAAGAAAAGGTGACCAGAAAGCAGAAAATGATGACCTGAAATTGGAGGATATACAATGGGAATCGACCTGACTCACTGGATAAATAGAAAGACACAATTCTAAGAAAAGGACTAAATTACAATGAGCGCATTGAAGAAGAGCCACCACAGAAAACACAACAAAAAATAGAGAAGAAATAAATGAAAAGCATGCTCTATGGCAGGGGTCCTCAAATTTTTTAAACAGGGGGCCAGTTCACTGTCCCTCAGCCCGTTGGAGGGCCGGACTGTGGGCCCCGTGACCAGTCGGCTGCTAAGCAGGACAGGCAGCGGCAGCAAAAACACCTGGTGGGCCGGATAAATGTCCTAGGCGGTCCACATGTGTCCCACAGGCTGTAGTTTGAGGATGTCTGCTTATGGAAACAGATGCAATTTTTTTTTAATAAAAAAATTTAAACCAGGTTTTCTTATAGAAATGGTTGATTACACATGTAGGGCAAGCCTAGAACATTTGGTCATACTGGAAAGAAAGGACATTATTAAGTCCTGGGCTCAAGTGATCCTTCTGCCTCAGCCTCCTAAGTAGCTGGGATTACATACAGGTGTCTACCACAACATCAGGCTAATGTTTTCTATTTTTAGTAGACACGGGGTCTTGCTCTTGCTCAGGCTGGGTTTGAACTCCTGACCTCAAGCCATCCACCTGCCTTGGCCTCCCAGAGTGCTGGGATTACAGGAGTTGCACCACTGTGCCTGGCCTTGCTTGGGTATAGCTGTCACCCATTTTCATTTCAGTCCTTCTTCTTTCTTCTTTTTGTTCCAAATCTATTTTTATTGAAAAATATAACTAATAATAATTATTATTTTTTATTTCAGAATATTACAGGGGTACATGCATTTTACATTTATTTCAGAATATTACAGGGGTACATAATTTGCTTTTGTGCTCACGCTTCTTTCTGTCTACCAAATGAAACAACCATCTCATACTTGCGAGGCAAGTTGTATAGGTAAAGAAGCCAACAGGAGTGGAAAAACAATAGAAAGAGCTGAGTTTTCTGTTCTTTACAGTTGACTGCTAGTGTGTTTTACAGACAGACAATGAAGTGTCACCATCAGATTTAGAGGATACAACCTCAGTTAAACATTTTAGAAAGTCTCTGAAACTTACTAGATAACACCATTAATGTTCTTTTTTTATATACTTTCCAATCCTTCAATATTCAGCTGAATATTAATAGGTACTTTTTTTTTGTTTCACTCTCTATAAATGAGGAATTTTTAGAAGTCAAGTTATCCACACATATGGCCTCTTAGAGTGAATTGTGAACTGAGCAGTGTGGTGGAGTAAAAGGAGTTCAAAATTCATCATCAGAAACACTGATGTTTCAATCCCATTTTAAAGTGAGGTTGGTATTCTGGGAAACTTAATTTAACTTTGAGTATCAACTTCCTTAAGATGATTCTTGTGAAGCCCTTCACATCATGATCTGCGAACAGCTGATGCTCAATTAATGACAGTAGTGATGGTCAGTTTGCTGTTCTCTAGTAGTCTTGAGATTTACTCCCTCAATAACACAGGTATTTTTTCTCTTTTGGAAAAGTACTTAAAATGAGAGGTTAATAATAGGACATGATGGGCTCTATGGATGATTAAATAATATAACCCATATAAACACAAAGCAAGGATGAAATGAACACTAGCTCTTAGGGTTGTCACTGTTATTTCTCCAAAGAATTAACCTAGTCTGTCTTCTGATTTTTTCAGCCCCTTCAGAGTTCACAGAATTGTCGTCTCTAAAGACGACACACCATGAAAGCAAGCTCCAACCTTCCAGAGAAATGTGTGTGTTTTTTCTTTTCTGTCACACATTGGAAGGAGAAGAGTTGTCTTAGGCAACACATTAAATACACAAACACTAATGAAAACTGATGAGCAGGCTTGGTGCCTGTAGCTCAGTGGTTAGGACACTGGCCACATACACTGGGGCTGGCAGGTTCAAACCTGGCCCAGGGCTCCTAAACAACAATGACAACTACAGTAAAAAAAAAAAAATAGCTAGGCATTGTGGTGGGTGCCTATAGTCCCAGCTACTTGGGAGGCTGAGGCAAGAGAATCGCTTAAGCCCAAGGGTTAGAGGTTGCTGTGAGCTAAAATGCCACTGCACTCTACTGAGGGTGACATAGTGAAACAAAGTCTCAAAAAAAAGAAAGAAAGAAAGAAAGATGATGAGCAAAAAAAAATAATAATAAAATAAAAGGCTGTGTATTCGTTTCATGGTATCTGTAAAACATAAGCAAAACAATCTCAAATAATCTGCCTGCAACCCAGGGGCTTCAGGTTCGACACCCCTGGTAGAGCCTCCCATCCCTGCATCACCTTCACTACTGAGAGTTTGGACACCTTCCAATGGGCTCCTACGGTGTGGCTTATACATACTGTTTCACAGAGAGAGATGCAATGAAAATGCCATTTCCCTTTCCACTCAGCGATAGCTGTCACTCATCAGATAGAGTCATTTTCTGCTTTCTAAAATATTTTAAATGCCTAGATGCCCCAAACACGGCAATATGAGGGCCATACTTTGAAGAGAAGCATCTTGTGTTAATATTAAAGACATGTGCACATGCAGAGGTTCCAAGGGACTTAGAAAATCATTAGAAAAACACCCAGCATCTAGGTTTCCTGGACAAGCAAGAGGATTTAGAATTCCGTGTTTTTGTAACTAACATAAACATTTTTTTGGAGCATGTCTTGTGTATATGTTTATTCTTTCTTTCTCTCTCTAACTAAGATTATAAAAGGGGATAAAAAGTCTTAAATAGAAATGGGTTTCCTTCCAAGAGCTGAAGACTCTTAGTTTTAAGCCATGATTTTAACCTGGATTTTTTTTTCATTAGTACTCTAGTGCCTGGGGACTTACTGGGCTGGTAATGGTAAGATCAAAAAGGAGGCAGCAGTGAAATCTCCATTTATTGTAGTGACACATTCTCCTTCCTGCTTTTCTTTCGAACGAGTTCAGAGATTGTGGCTATTAATAGCACTCCATTTGGCTGCAGTCCCTGGAGCCTGATCCCCAATTTTGGCTAATTTCCAGGAATATAAGTGTGGATGGCATAAGTCCAAAATCCTGTTTCCACCTCATAAGGAGGAAATGAGTTTTCAAACCAAAGTTACTCTCAGCTCTGAAATTCTGTTTGAAAAGCTAGTAGTTTCCGAAGCTACCAAGTTTCTTTGCGATGAAACCCAGTCCCAAGGTCACCTATGAAGTAATTAGTCTCTGAGGAGTTGTACTCCTGTGTATTCTTGTTGGAAAAGGCAAAACAAGGGTCTTCATGCATTTAGACAATTTATGGACCAGAAAAATCCATTTACTCTTCATTCTGCATGACAGTAACAGTGGATCAGGGATGGTTTAATCATTCTTTAAGACATGATTAATAGATGTTGTTCTAAAGGGCCTTGCAATATTCATGTCTGTTAGTAAAGTTTAATGTTAATGACAGGAGAGGTGAGAGATTCTTGAACCTAGAATCTAGACAGCTAGTTGGTCTTTATTTGGATATGGCTGAGCCTGAGTAAGTGGAAAGCCACCTTTGAATCTGAACAGCAATAACTTTGGGAATGCGTGTTATTCAAAGGTAGTCCATTCTGTCACTGATGCTACAGCAGTTTGGGAGAATAATTTAGAAGCCTTGGTAAGCATTGTCCCCAAACAGCAAAGCTTTAGCCAAAACCCATAGAGCAGTAAAGAAGATAATAGATGATGTTTTAAAATAATTTGTCATTTTTATACAAAAATAAATTAGTGAAGGAGGATATGATATAATAGTGCTGGACACTCAGTTTTCCCTTATGCATTCTATGAGGCCTCCTCTCACTGATCTGTTTGCTATTTCATCAAGAGGCCACACTTTTTCATTCTGATTCAGGGGGCCAGAGAATGGCTTATTCATCTATGCCACTGTGCTGGATGTTCCCCATTTGTTCCTCAAGATCCATTCTCTTCCCTTCTTCATTATTTGCCTCCGGAGGCCAACCTCAACAAATTGCAATTGGGCTCTGATGCTCTCTGGCAAAAGGAGACAAGAGATCAGGGTATTTATTCTCCTGGCCTCTTCCATCCTAGGACAAGATTGGGCATGCTTTCCTCTCCCAGGAACTTCAGTTCATATTGAGTGACCATGCCATATAACTCTGGGCTTTCGTGGGGTTCCAGTGGCTAAGTCCTCTGGAATCTCCAGGACTAGCAGCTATCTAGGCTCCCTAGTTACTAGTGCTGTGCTTCTTCACCATCCCTTGTTGATTTTCCTTAAATCTTCCCATATATTCCCATCACTAAATCTCTTCAATGAACCCTCTCTGGGTGTGATATCTACATGCTTCCAGGAAAATGGTACCATTTGCTACCTTTTACAGTGCCTAGCCTATAATCAGTGCTTAATAAATGCTTTGGGCTGTTACCGTTTTATATGAAAAATATGATTAGTACATTTAAATTTGATTTTATTAAATTTCAAGCTGAAAGCATGGTCATGTTAAGGCATTTTCAGTAATGGGTAATTTCTAGTCTTTATTTGCCTTTATAAGACTTCAATTAAAAAATGTGATTGTGAAGACTTGAGGGCTGATACATGGTTGCATTTTAAGAGTTCAAAAATTAGAACTGAAAAATCATAAAAATCTCATTCAAATTAACCCTAGTAAATGTCAACATTTTTTCATTGTAGCAGAATTTATGAAAATAAGAATATATGGCCAGCTGTACAAGTTATGAAATTCTTTGCATGTTCATTTTATTTTAGGGACATATTCACTATTATAAGATCTAGCTTTAATCTTCTAAGAACCATATCTTTTGGGAAAAAAAAAAGCGCAGTCTTAGCCACAGCCCATTCTCTGATGTTATGAAGGGCAGTGATGAAAGAACTCTTATTGATATCACTATTATAGTTAGGAAGAAAAGCTAGTATTTTAAGAACAGTTGCTGTGTCATTAGATACTTATCTCTTAAAGTGTTTGCCAGAGGCATATTACTTCCTGTAGAGCTTTCAAAAATACTGGTCCTCTGGCTCTAACCTGGACCTATTGAATCCAGACACCTGGAAGTAGAGCCTTGGTCAATCGAATATTAATTTTATTAACTGCCCTAAGTTATAATACTGCATAACAAATTTGAGAGTTGTTGCAATAATAAGCCACACTAAAAAGATCCTTGCCATAGGGGGACTAGGTCTCAAAGTCACTTTATTTGAATCTAAAGAAAAGTCTAATATATAAAATGAAGGTGAAAATGATTTTGAAATGACAACTTTGAAATAATTTGCTACGAATTTAGAAAAAGTTGCTCAATTTAAAGTTGGCAATTATTTAAAGTAGGGGACACCTAAAATACCGTGACAAATATAATTACCACGGTCTGCTCTTCAGAAATGTAAGGAATGGCCCTTGCCTCTCCAGTTACTCATGACACAGTACTTTCAAACCCATTATTCTCCCATGTGCCTAATATTTCTATTTTATTTTATTTTTTTTGAGACTGAGTCCCATTTTCTTGCCCCTGGTAGAGTGTCATGGTGTCCTAGCTGACAGCAACCTCAAACTCTTAGGCTCAAGTGATCCTCTTGCCTCAGCTTCCCAACCACCTGGGCCTATAGGCACCCACCACAATGCCCAGCTATTTTGTAGAGATGGTGTCTCACTCTTGTTCAGGCTGGTATCAAACTCATGAGCTCAAGTGATCCACCCACGTGGGATTCCCAGAGTGCTGGGATTAGAGGCGTGAGCCACCGTGCCCAGCCATGTGCCTAATCTTTACTGATACCTAGAGATTTCCTTGAAACCAGGGATAATGCCTTTTACATTTTATATAATCTATAATTCTTAGCACAGTATCTGACCCATGATAGGAGTGTAACAGATATTTTTAGAAATAATGAATGAGTGGACAATATTATACTAAAGGACTAATACAGGGTGTCTATAAAGCTCATGTGGACATCCTGTATTAACTGGGTGTGCATGTATAAAATGTTTGGGTGATAATAGGAGATTCAATAACAAAGTATTAAAGATTGTGGTATGAAGTTCTCAGGGAGAATGTTTCATAGTAGCTAGAATAGTCCCATAATCATTAAACTGTCTAAGAAAATTAAAAAGTCAATCTTGAACTGCACCTTGAAGTTTATAAGAGATTTGACTGAGGGAAGAGGAGCCAAGCAGGGAATGGCATGCCCATGGCTAAAGGTGATGACTCCAAACGGGTCAAATTCCATGCAAATAGTGTGGAGAATAATAATGACAACAAATAAAAGGCTGAATACTTGATAGGGCATAGGATTAAAGATAAGAAAGGAAGTTGAACAAGTGAAGGTTGTTTGGGTTTAGAGAATTCAGAGTTCTGGCTTCATTCTGTAAGCAACTGGCAGCTGCTGTAATGTGGTGAAGTAGGGGAAGAGAGGAGTGTCCTTGTCGTTTTCTTTGATGTCAAGGGCATAGCAACTGGAGGGCGGAAAGGACGTAGTGAGTGTTAAATAATATAGGTCTGCATGGTCTCTTTCAGATGGGTCCAAGTGAATAGAAAGGAAGTAATGCTTCTTTATGTTTGCCTTCTCATCAGGAGCCTAAGGCACATGCAAGGTTGTGGAAATGTTAGAAGTCTAGAAAAATGTGCATAAATAGAGGCAGTGAGAACTGGCCCTCAGTTACTACTTCTTTCGAAACCTCTGCCTTCTAAATCTCCACAGTCCCTAACTCTCTGTGGAAGAGACTCTGCAGAGAATAATTTGTAAACAAACCCCGTATTATTTGTAGAGATGCACAGAGTGATCCTCTTTTGCCTACATAAATATGTCAATTTTATTTAAATCTAATGAAGGAAATGTGGTAAGGTAGTCTCATAGGGTAAAGAGACAATATTAAAGTCATGACTTTTTTTTTTCATCCTTAAGCCCAGTCTTATGAGTAATGGGAACCTGACTCAATGGCAGACTCATCCCTGTGCTGGGGAAAAGCAAGAGCACCAGGCGTTCTGAACAGCAGCATGAGTTATACAGCATGATATGCCATAGTGAGGGTGGGTGACATTACAAACACAGAAAATAACATTTCTCCAAGTGGGTTGGCCACCCTGGAGAGATGGCACTGTCCTTCTGTCTGTCATGCCTGCTCCCAGATTTTCACTCATGTTTCCACTGCACTTGGCAAGCTGGAGTCCTAAAGCAGGCCCAAGATGTTCTGTTACTAAACTACCTCCAGAACAGGCACCATAACCCACCTGCCTACTACATTGCTTGCATATATGTCTAACTGATGAGAGCTAATCACAACACAGCGCACCTATATTTTCCCAGTAGAAAGGGAGGAAAATGTTGCCGTTTCACGAGGGAAGAGATTAAAGATAAAGATGTCACTAAGTCAAGCTCTGAGCAAGGTTGTGCCCAGGGAAAGTGGCTTCTAGGGCCGTGCAGAGACTATTCTCTAACTTATCTCTGAGGTCACAGAGGACCTCTTAATCCAGTTCCAGTGATATCTGGTGACAGAAGTTTCTCGGCATTCGGGCAATTCAGGGAGCAATCAGCCAGATGATATGGGGGTGCTCATGATGAGAAGCCTGCAGCTGAGGTAACACCCAGCTGTGATTTTATTTCCCTCTGTTTGGATAATACAATTTGTTCTTACTGCATTCACTGAAATAGACTGTCAAAGAAATGGCCACTTTGAAAGAACACACACTAAAAAGAAAAAAAAAAAAAATCGGCATTCCAGGACTCATATTGAGATCAATGCAGCAACAAGAACTTATTTCCAAATAGCCAGAATAAAACAGCAGTGAGTCGAGGAAAGATGATTTGGTTTTGCCAGATCATGACATCATCTCACACGAACACACAGGAATGTGGGGATGATGGCCAGGATGAGACTTCCATTGAAAAATAATGAATTTCTGAGTAATGTCAAATGTTAAGCATCATACACTTTCAACTGAAGCCACCAATGTTTAATCACTTCTGTCACTCCTATTTTTGCCCCTTTGTTCATTTTCTGCTTGCACAAAACACGAAGAAGCCAGATTGGTTTAATTTTTAAATCTTAATAGTAGTATATCTCCCCCTTAGGAAATGAGTTTGGTGAATAAATGGAGCGCTTTGCTCACTTTTTCCTCCTAATATGGACGTAATTACACAAAATGCTAGGCGTTCTTGTTGTCCTATTTCTGATGATAAAGCTATGAATGATTATTACATAGCTAATGTCTGCAACAGGGGATGCTTCTTTTTTAGCATGTTATTTCTGGCATGTCAGCATTTGGGTAGCGTGGATGCTGTGCAAAATTTAGGCAGCTGTAAGGAGGAAAATTGGGGCTTTGCAATGATATTTCACCTTACGAATTTCATTTACTTCTAAAACCTATCCATTAGCATTAGTGTAGGAGAGTCCTCTAATAGAAAAATGATGAAGGAGCCTGAATTTGAGACACCTAGTATTCCTCCCTTGTCTATATTCCTCCAAATGGTCCATCATTCATGTTTCAGCCATGTTTTCATTACAGAGACATAACTTTTAAGTGTTCCACATATGGCAATCATGTCATGCTTTTCTGCCATGGAAAATCTTCCCTGAATGTTCCTATAAAAAAAGTGAACAATATGCGGAAATATTGATGGTCTTTCTGCTGACACGCATGTTTTCCACACATTCTCGGCTAAGCCAGTCTTGCAATTAATCTGTCGGAAAGTTATCAATTTTCCATGTAAACCGATAGAAAATAAGCTTAGTATTTTACTGAGCTGGCTTTGAAAATCTAGAATTGATATTTATGAATTGATACGATCTACCCACAAAAGAACTGGTTACCAGGTTCATCAAAAGCAAAAGAATAACATGAAAGAGAACCGTAATGTAATTTATTTCTTAATCTTTTGAAGTATGACTAAAACATGACTCACAGCCTCCTACCCTGTGTTCTGCAGAGCTGTTAACTCCTGGAGTTAACATTCAATGAGAAGCCAAGATAGAAGGGAGAAGGGTAAAACTCTGACAGATACAGGACTGTTTCTTCTCTTCAGCAGCACTGTGTCTTCACAGGGGAGTTGCGGATTACAGCTGCCTCATTTGCACCCTTGTCATTAAGACTGTGGGGGCGGACAGTGGGCCAACAGAAGGAAAGCTTCTATCGAAGGGATCTCAGACAAGCTTCAGTTTGATTCTAAACCTAGATTCTTACCTAAACAATTTTGCACACTGACATTTTTAAAACAATAACACCATTTTGTAAAAGCAACACTAACGTGTTCGGTCATTGAAGATAGTTAACTTCCCACTTTTTTTTTTTTTTTAATGATCTGTCCTCTCTTGTTATTTCAGTTCTTTAATGCTTGAATTGGTGCTTTCATTCTCTGTCTCCTGCTCTGGAGAAGGTGCACTGGGGCTGAAGACTCTGGTTTGTTATCCAAGACTTCATGCTCCAGCTGCTGAGGTTACCCAAAGGACCCTATAGGGATCAAAGGAACCTACTCATGCCTATTAGATGGGAAGGAACAGCTGATTGCCAGATCCATAGCTGGGTCACCACAAACGAGCTGGAGTAAATCATTGGAGGAAAAAAAAAGACATGATGTGTCAGCCAGGATAAGGGTAATTGTAAAGATAAAAGGAATTCTTATGAACAAGCAGGGAGGGTACCTCCTTAGAACTGGGGGCAACCCAGAAGACAGATTGGAAACAGAAGGGGCCACAGCTCCACAATGAGCAAATGAGTCATCGCCCATTGTGTATAATAATAATGCTGGGGTGAAAGATTCTCCACAATACAATAGGGCTGAAAGGGAATATTAAGAGGATTTCAGCCATTCATTCTGCTCCTTACATTTCTTTTTCTTTTTGTTTTAACCTATCACGAAGGCATGATTTTTTTTTCTTTTTTCCTCCCTTTTGTTTTCCTGCCTTTTTCTTATTGAAGCCAATTTCCCACAATAAGCAAGCAAAAACTAGTGAAAAGGAATTTGAGAGGTTTTTGCCCAGGTAGCTTTGAAATATTTTACTCATTCATATATTACGTACTTTTAAAAATGTTAAATTGGTGGGTAGTAGAAGTCCGACTTGCAGGTGCCTTTCTAAGAATTTCACAAATGTATGTTGTTGAGTCACAATCACCAGAAACAAAATAAAAAGAATTCTCCAGTTTTCCTTGTGCTGCCAAATCGGTCACCTCCAGATCCTGGCAAACTCTGATTTCTAAAAATATTTTTTATGTTTCTGTATATTTCCCTTTCCTAGAGTGTCAAATACATGGAATTATATAGTATATAGCTTTTTTTTTAAAAATCTCAGTCTGGCATCTTTGTTTTAGCACAATACACTTGTGATCCACCACATTTTTGTATCTCTCCAAAGCTCATTCTTGTTATAGCTGAGTAGTATTCCATTGTATGGATGTATCACAGTTAGTTATTCCTGCATTAGTTGAAGGCCTTTGGGCTATTTCCAATTTTTGATGATTATGAAGAAAGCCATTATGAACATGTACAGACAGATTTTTGCATGAATGTTAAATTTTTATTTCTCTTTTGTAAATGTCTGGTAGCGAAGTTGCTGGATCGTATAGTAAGTGTATGCTTAATTGTATAGGACACTTTCAAACTATTTTCCCACGTGGATGTATCATTTTGGATTTTCATCAATCATGTCTATTTTCTGGTGAGTTATCTGCTTCAGTGTGTTCCCTATTTGTGTTTTAGTTTTATTCTTACTGAGTTTGAGAGTCCTTTATTTATTTTGATAAAAGTCCCATATGAAATGTGTTTCCAAATATTTTCTCCTAGTCTGTGCCAGTATGTGGCTTCACATTTCATTCTTCCAATATTATGTGTCAGAAGCAGACATTATCCGTTTCAGTTGAAATAGAATATATTAATAGTTTTCTCAATGGATTTTCCTTTGGCATCAGATCTAAGAAATCTTTACCTAACCTAAGGTAAAATATTTTTTTCTACATTGTTTTCTAGTTTTATATTTTATGTTTAGACCTATGATCCATTTTGTGTTCAGCTGTGTATAGTGTGGAAAAGTATACATTGAAGTTTATTTATCTTTCTTTGCATATGGATATCCAATTTGTCTAACACAACTGGAAAACATTGTCTTTTCTCCACTGAATTTCCTTAGTACCTATGCCAAACACCACTTGACCTGATGAATCTATTTCTGGACTCTATTCTGTTCGCTAAAACTATGTATCTAATCTTTTGCCAATACCTTGCTTTCCTGACAATTGTAAATAGATAGTAAATCTTGACATTAGATGAATTTCCTTAGTACCTGTGCCAAACACCAGTTGACATGATATATAAGAATCTATTTCTGGACTCTATTCTGTTCCCTAAAACTATGTATCTAATCTTTTGGCAATACCCTGCTTCTTGACAATTGTAAATAGATAGTAAGTTTTACTATCTAATTAGACTAATTAGATAAGAATCTTCACAGCTTTGTTCTCATTTTTCAAAATTATTTTGGCTTCTTTAGTTCTTGGCCTTTCAATATCAACTTAAGAATCAGTTTATTGATATCTACAAAGAAATGGATTGGAATTGTGTTGAATTTATAGTTAAGCGTTGGGGAAAATTATTATTTTAACAGTTGTGAGTCTTCTAATCTCTCCATTTATCTATGCCATCCTTTGATTTCATTCAACAGGGTTTTGTAGTTTTCAGCATGTATATCTTTCACATATTTTGGCTGATTTATATCTGTTTTTCATGGGTTTCAGTGTTATTGCAAATGCAATACTGAATTTTTAATTTCAACTTCAAATTTTCATTGCTGTTCTATAGAAATATGGTAAAACCACCATAGCTGACCACATCTCTATATTAGCCACTTCCTTAAGTTCATCATAATTTTCATAGAGCAGACATGCACCACATGTACGTATCAGTACAGTAGTCTTAGTTCCTTATGTTGATCACCTCCATATGTTGACCAGTTTGTTACAGTTCCCTGGGTTCTACTATATAATGGAATTTTGTATATTGATCTTTTGTTCCAGAACTTTGCTAAAATAATTTATTACTTCTAGTAGCCCTTTTTTGTGGATTCCTTGGGATCTTCTACGTAGATAATACATGTTATCAGCAAACATAGACAGTTTCTTCTTTTTAAATATCCATGCCTTTTATTTTCTGCTTTATTGAACTACCTGGTATAAGGTTTAAAAAAAGTGGTGAGATGGAACATTATTACCTTTTTTCCTCATCTTAGAAGGAAACCATTTCATCATCATTTAATGGGATATTGGTTGTAAATTTCTTAATATATACCATTAATCAGCCAGAAATATTTTCCTCTATTCCTAGTGTGCTGAGAGTTTATTTTTTATTTTTTTATTAAATGATAGCTATGTACATTAATGCAATCATGGGGTACAGTGTGATGTTTTCATATACAATTTGAAATATCTTCATGAAACTGGTTAACATAGCCTTCATGTCATTTTCTTAGTTATTGAGTTTATTTTTTATGAGAAAGATATTGAGTTTTTTTCAAATGCATTTTCTGAAACTCTTGAGATTATCACTTGTCTTTTCTTCCTTAGTCTAATATGCTGAGTTACATTGATTGATTTTCAAATATTAAAATAGCCTCATATTCCTGTGAAATCCTTTTTATGAATTGCTGGATTTAGTTTGCTAATATTATAAAGGGATTTTTATGCCTCCTTTTATGAAAAATATTAATATGTAGTTTTATTTTCTTGAAATGCCTTTATCTGATTTTGGTATTAGGGTAATGATGATCTCATAAAATACATTGGGCAGTGTTCCCTTCTCTTATGATTCGTTTAAGATTTGTGTAGACTTGATTATATTCCTTAAATATTTGGTAAAATTAACAGTATAGTCATCCAGGGAGCTATGGCTTTGTTGGAATATTTAACCATGAGTTAAATTATTTTAATGTATATTAAAATATGTTCAATTTATCATTGTCTTCTTCAGTTTTCTTTTTTGTTTATTGAAGTTGATGTCTTTGAAAGAATGTTTCCAATTCATTTAAGTTGTAGAACTTAGGGGCATGAAGCTGTTTGTAATATTCTATGTGGGGTTTGTAGTGATGGGCCCACTTACATTCCTATTATTGGAAATTTGTATTTTCTATTTTTTCTTGGTTAGTTTGGCTAAAAGTTTATCAATTTTATGGTCTTTTCAAAGAATAAGGTGTGGTTTCATTGATTTACTGCTTTTGGTTTCCAATTTTATTGATTTCTGCTTTTGTCTTACTTATCTATTTTTTTTTCTTTTTTGTCTTGCTCCATTTGTTCTTATTTTTCTAATTTGCTAAGGTGCAAGCTTAGGCCACTGATCTGAGATTTTTCTTTTCTAATATCAGCTATAAGTTCAATAAAATGCCCTGTAAACACCACCTTAACTACATTCCACAGCACTTGATATGTTGTATTTCCATTTTCATTCCTTTGAAAATATTTTCTAATTTTCTTTGTGGCCTCCTCTATAAATTACTTTATAAAAGTTCTAAATATTTAGTGATTTTTCCAGTTATACAGAGAGTGCCAAATAATGTATACATACTTTAAAGGAAAAAACTACACTGAAGTTGTAATACTCAATTTATACTGATAACAAAAGATGAATGCAAGTCACATTTGAGCACCTCTTGTAACTGTAGAAGTCAAATTTAACTTCTTTTGTTCCTTTTTTAAGATGTGAATATGTTTTTTGGTGCCCTCTGTATTCCTTCTATTCATTTATAGTTTAATCCCACTATGGTCAGAGGACATACTTTGGAAGGTTTCAATTCTTTTAAAATTGTTAAGGTTTGTTGTATTAATAAAGACATGAACTACTTTGGTATTTATTCAATTTGAGTTTGAACAGTGTGTGCCTTCTGCTGTTGTTCCATAGTTTATTCTTTAAATGACAGATTAAGCTGTTGACCGCATTTTTTCATGTTTTTTTCTCTCTATTCTTCTCTATCCTATTTTTATTGTTAATTATTCTATGAAGTACAATAGGGCATTGATGTGTCTCGCTGTATTGGGATTCATTTATCTCTCTTTTCAGACCTGTCAATATATTTTTCATTTCTTTTGAAGTTTTTCTTTTTTTTTTTCCGTTTCAGAGCCATGGGGGCGGTTATGTCTTTTTGATGTATTGAGTCCTTATCCCTAAGTTATAAGAAACATATTCTGTCTTTAAGACATTTACATTCAACAGGGATGGTAGCTATTTAAATAAGTTAACAAAGGCGTCAAATCTGTGTATGACTAAATAAAAGGGGGAAAAAAGCTTAAAAAGAAATATCATGTATAACAAAGTGGAAGTATAGAAGAATATGAAAAGGGATAAACCGAAAATAAGTCACAGATTTAATAGCATTTTGGCTGGGCCCTAAAAGAATAGAATTATAATACCTTCAAACAGTTTCAAAAAGTTAATGGATACAAAGTATACAATTAGATAGAAGAATTTTAGTGTTTCACAGCATACTAGGCTGACTGTAGTTAACAACAGTTTGTTTTTTAAAATCGCTAGACAACAAGATTTGAAATGTTACTAACGTGAAAAAAAATATATATTTGCCATGTTGGATATCTTAATTACCCTGATATTTAATCATTTATGCTTTGTATGCATGAATCAAAATATCACATGCTCCTCACAAATATGTATAATTATTATGCATTAATAAAAAGTCCAAATGAAAGATAATACAAAAGCAATGGTGATTATACATGAAAGGTGAATTTATAGCTAATTTTGTTTTTTTATATTTTCCACATTTTCATAATGAACATGTGTTATTTCTGTGATTAGAAGGAAACAACAAGTATTTATTTAAACAAAGCAAAATACACCCCATGATCAGAGGAAGTAGGAACTTGCAGAATACATATATCTTTGTAAAAACTGTATGTATCTGCAGTCAGTGATTTAGGTCCAACAAACTATTTAATAATATGAGTAAACTTAAATATAAAGATTGATATTCCTACATAAAATGTTATATTTAGGTGTCTGTGCCTAACAGGATTTTTTTTTTTTTGAGACAGAGTCTTATTATGTTGCCCTCGGTAGAGTACTGTGGTGTCATAGCTCACGGCAATCTCCAACTCTTGGACTTAAGCAATTCTCTTGTCTCAGCCTCCCAAGTAGCTGGGATTACAGGCACCTGCCACAAGGCCCAGCTATTTTTGTTGTTGTTGTTGTTGTAGTTGTCGTTGTTTGGCAGGCCCAGGCTGGGTTCAAACCCACCAGCCCCAGTGTATGTGCCTGGTGCCCTAACCACCGAGCAACGGGTGCCAAGCCACCTAATGGGATTTTATAAGTTTGGCTGAAAGAAAAAAGAGATTTGGAGATGTTGATTTTGGTTTCGTTGACACAAAGATGACTTCCTTAGCCATTTATACCATTGGCAAATACATAGGTACTTCTAATTTGCTTCTACCTTCTGTTATCTGGATCTAAATGAAGATAATATAGACTATGGACTGTAGTCTTTCTTCTAAGTAGGTTCTTTGTAACAAGGCAGGCTATTTATATGACATCATTGTGATTTTACAGGATTTGTATTATTAGTTGATAAGTGTAATACTCTCTTGTCAAGTCTGTCCTACTTCCTTTCAAGGAATGCTTGTAACCATAGAGAGCAAACGTTCATTCAAAAACTATGCACTGAGCACCTGTCATACACCAAGCTCTGCATCAGGCACTGTGACAAAGACACTCTCATTCTATGGTCCAGGTACTCAAGGATCCTAAAATCCTCTAGAGATGGAAAATAACTGTCTGAATAAGTAATTACGTCTGTGACAAGAGGCCCAAGAGAAATGCACAGGATTATAGAAATCTAACATACACTAATACAAATTCTAAGGAATTTGTTCAGGCTATAGAGAAATTATACCAGAGAAACACATGGAACTTCAGGAACAAAGAAAATATAACAGGATGGTAAATATCGAGGTAAATATAAAACACTGTTTTTTCAATATCATTTATTTAACATATTCATGACAAAAGTAGAATTCAGAAAATGGATTATTATTAGGTTTGTTGCAAGGATGAAATGAATAAGATCATACAGTAATTCCTCAATGATTTTTTTTATTTTTGGAGAAAAACACCAAATTTAATAAAAGACAGCAAATGAACAGTTAAGGAAACTTAATTATTATTATTTTCAATTGTTGTTTTTCTCCTATCTCTCACAATTCATTTCTATCGTTTCTTATAGTGGCAAGTTTTTAAAAGTTCATTTAAAATAATATGATTATGTTAGAAAATTTTATAAAATGTTACAAAGAATCAGAAGCAAAAATACAAGAAAAAAGGGTGACGCCTGTGGCTCAAAGGAGTAGGGCGCCGGCTCCTTATGCCAGAGGTGATAGGTTCAAACCCAGCCCCGGCCAAAGAAAAAAGAAAGCATATTTTAAAAAATTCCTTCAGCCAGAGAACATTATTTACTGTGGCAGATACTCTGCTAATAACATATAGAATATACGCACACCTATACAAATAAACATTTTTTCTTTCAAACTAGGGTGTTCTATTATAAGAATACAGTCATATGCCACATAGGGACGTTTTGGTCAATGACAGAGTGCATATACAATGGTGGTCGCATAAGGTTATGATTGAGCTGAAAAATTCATATTATCTAGAGCTATCGTAGTCATCTTAGCCCCCCTAACGTTATCATGCCATGCGTTATTCATGTGATTGTGGTGATGCTGGCAAAAGCAAACTTACTGGGCTGCCAGTCACATTAAACTTTAGCACGTAAGATTATGTATTTACTATACTATGAGTTTTAGAGTGTACTCTTTCTACTTATTTTTTTAAAAAAGAAAGTTAACTGTAAAACAGCCACAGGCAGGTCTGTTCCCTCAGTAGGTATTCGAGAAGAAGGCATTGTTATCATGGAAAATGCCAGTCTGGGCTCGGCGCCTGTGGCTCAATTGGCTAAGGCGCCAGCCACGTACACCTAAGGTGGTGGGTTCGAATACCCAGCCCGGGCCCGCCAAACAACAATGACGGCTGCAACCAAAAAATGGCCGGGCGTTGTGGCGGGCGCCTGTAGTCCCAGCTACTTGGGAGGCGGAGGCAGGAGACTCGCTTGAGCCCAGGAGTTGGAGGTTGCTATGAGCTGTGATGCCATGCCACTCTACCCAGGGGGATAGCTTGAGGCTCCGTCTCAAAAAAAAAAAAAAAAAAGAAAGAAAATGCCAGTTTGATGCATGTTATTGCTTTGAAGACCTTGCAGTGGGACAATGCTTGGAAGTAGAAGATAGTAACATTGATGACCCTGACCCTGTGTGGCTTAGGCAAATGTGTCTAGTAGTTTCTTAGTGTTTAACAAAAATGTTGAAAAGTTAAAAAATTAAAACAGAAGAAAACTTGTGGAGTAAGGATATAAAGAAAATATTTTTGTACAGCCTTACTATGTTTTTTTTTTTTGAGACAGAGTCTCACTTTGTCGCTCAGTAGAGTGCTGTAACATCATAGCTCACAGCAACCTTCAACTCTTGCGCTTAAGGGATTCTCTTGCCTCAGTATCCTGAGTAGCTGGGACCACAGGCACCCGCCACAATGCCCCACTATTTTTTGGTTGTGGTTGCCATTGTTGTTTAGCTGGCCCCAGCTGGGCTTGGACCCGCCAGCCTCGGTGTACATGGCCGGTGTCTTACTCACTGAACTATGGGTGCCAAGCTGATGTGTTTATGTTTTAACCTAAGTGTTACTACAAGAGTCAAAAATTTAAAACAAAACGTTTTAAAGGCAAAAATGTTGTAGGAAGCAAAGGTTCATTTATTACTGAAGAAGAAAATATTTTTATAAATTTAGTGTAGCAAAAGTGTACAGTGTTTGTAAAATCTATGGTAGTGTACAGTAATGTCCTAGGCCTTCACCTTCATTTACCACTCACTCATTGACTCACCCAGAGCAACTTCCAGTCCTGCAAGCTCCATCGATGGTTAATGCCCTGTACAGGTGTAGTACTTTTTAGTTTGTATACCATACTTCTACTGTATTTTTCTATATTTAGTTATATTTAGATACATAAATGCTTACTATTGTTTTACATTACATGAATTATTCAATACAGTGACTTGCTGTACAGTCTAGGAGCAATAAACTATATCATATAGCTTAGGTGTATAATATGTTATCCCATCTAATTTGTGTACGTGCGTGCCATGATGTTCACACAGTGATGAAATCAGCTGACAAGGTATTTCTCAGGACGGATCCACATTGTTAAGCAACACATGACTATACTGTTCTATAATAATGTACTTAAAAAACTTAACATATTTTGAATACTTTCTATGCCATTACAATTATTTTACAATCCAGGTTGGTCATCACTAATGTGAAAATCTAACATCTGAAATCAAAAATGCTCCAAAATGTGAAGCTTTTTGTACATTGATATGACACCACAGGGGGAAAATTCCACATCTGACATCAGGTGATGGATTACAGTCCAAATTGCAGTTAGAACTTTGTTTCACACACAACATTATTAAAAAAAATATTGTATAAAATTACTTCCAGCCTATGGGTATAAACTATATATGAAACATAAATGTATTTCATGTTTAGACTTGTGTCACAGCCCCAAGGTATCTTTTTATTTATATGCAGGTATTCCAAAATCTGAAAAAAAAATCCCTAATCCAAAACACTTCTGGTCCCAAGCATTTTGGATAAGGGATACTCAACCTATAATTTCAATACCATTTAACCATATGGCTAGCACACCATTTAAAAACTAATATCCCACGGCTTGTCAGTTGCTATTTTTTTTCCTATTATAAAGAATGTTTCAGCACATGTACTTATAGATGTGTTTTTATACAGAACAAAAATTTTGTTAGAATCAATACCTAGAAGCATTTTTACTAGTCAAAGCTTATGTAATTTATACAAAGTTCCTGGGTGGCACCTGTGGCTCAGTGAGTAGGGCACAGGCCCCATATACCAAGGGTGGTGGGTTTAAACCTGGCCCCAGCCAAACTGCAACAAGAAACAGCCAGGTGTTGTGGCGGGCGCCTGTGGTCCCAGCTACTTGGGAGGCTGAGGCAAGAGAATTGCCTAAGCCCAAGAGCTGGAGGTTGCTGTGAGCTGTGATGCCACAGCACTCTACCAAGGGTGACAAAGTGAGAGTCTATATCTAAAAAAAAACAAAGTTCCCATTTTATTATGTTTAAGCATATTTGTGGATTTAATAGTGTTAAAGTGATATCTTTTTTTCTCATACATTATAGTATCACCATATCCATTCACTGAAATCAAAGTCTTATCAATATAAAATAAGAGTAGAATTCTAAGAAACATCTTTAAAATATTTGTTTTTAAGAACTTCACTACATTTATAACAGATAACCATGTGGCCACCACATCTAGAAATTATACATAGTATTTAAATTTGTATTTCATTGACACACCTGCACACGTACGCACACACACATAAACACACCTATTTTCTGTTCTCAGAAATGCACTGGGTCTCTGTTGCAATGTAAGTTATTTGAAAGTGAAAAGTCTGACAATTAAGTTCATAAACTCATCCAAGGAAAAATGCTACATACCACGTTGTTGACTATCACTATGATCACCTTCCAAATACTCTCCTTGGGAAGCTATGTACCGATGTCAGCACCTAGTTCACTGGGCAAAACAATTTTCGAACTCTTTCTGGAATGGTCATCAAATGTCCCGAATGTCATCAAAATGCCTTGCTTTCAATATTTTCTTTATCTTTGGGTAAGGAAAAAAGTCACTGAGGGCCAGATCAGGTGAGTAGGGAGTGCTCCCATGCAGTTATTTGCTTACTGGATAAAACCTCTCTACAGACAGTACCATGTAACCTGGTGCATAGTTGTGGGGCAAGAGCTAAGAGTTGTTAGAGAAAAGTTTGGGTTGTTTTCATCTCACTTTTTTCATACAGCCTTTTCAGCACTTCCAAATAGTAAAGTTGGTTCACTGTCCGGTTGGTATAATACAAATTCATAATGAAGAATCCCTGTGATATCGTAAAAGGTTAGCAACATCATTTTGACTCTTGATTTGGACTGATGGAACATCTGTGTTTGTAAAAAGTTGACTGACTTCCGTTGTGCACTTTGATGCTTTGTTTCAGGGTCATATTGGTACACTCATGTTTCATCACCCGTGATAACATGGCCCAAAACATCATCTTGTCTCTCCAAAAGGTCTTTGGAAGCTTTGATGCTTCTTTGTTTTTGTTCATTGGTGAGCTACCTTGGGAGCATTTTTGTACACATGTATCTCATGCCAAGATTTCCATCTAAAATTTTCCTGTTTCTCTGTCAGTGTTTACTTTGTCTGCTATGCTTCTCACAGTCAACTAATGATTTTGACACACAATTAGACAGATTTTTGCAGTGTTTTCATCAGTTCTGCCCCCTATAGGCCTCCCTAACCTCTCTTCATCAGTGACTCTTTCTCTTCCTTCAGAAAAATGTTTAATCCACTTGCATGTATAGTTTTCTTCCTGCTGTTATCCCCATAAACTTGAACTAACATGTCCCTGATTTCACTTCTACTCTTGCTAAGTTTAAGAAGAAATGTAATGTTTGTTTCTTACTCTAATTCAAGCTCTGATGTTTTCATAAAGGACACACAAAACACACAACAACCATAATGAATGCCACTCAGCAAGACACTGTCCACATAGACATTAATGCAGCTGTGAGACACTTAGATACCAAGGTTATGAAACCTTACTGAGTTGTTTATCAAGAACACAGTAGCAAGTTTATGGGTGTAATTGTCATATGTAGTATAAGCAAGAAAATGGAAACCTCTTCCTGACATTCTGATCTCCTTTACTTAATCTTTATTCAAAAGTTTGGTGAACAATTGTGTCTTCTAATGCTAGGCTCTCCTACCATTCCTTTTATTCTGTACAGTGTAGCAGTAAAAACAAGTATGGCAATACATTAACAAATGTGAATCTGAAAGAAGGAATTCTTCATGATTGGTCCCAAGTGACTAACTGGGACTATATTTGAGATAAAGCAAACAACAACAACAAAAAAACCCCAAAACAGATAAAGCCAAGTGGTCATTTGCTCACTAGTAGCCATAAATATACTTTTAATTCCCAGAAAATCCACACTTCTGCTCTACTTTGGGACATCTAGAGCTCACCTTAACCCACCAATCAGAACTCTCCTGAGTCAGCCAATCAATGTTCACCTCACTTAACCAATCAGGGCTCAGCTTTATCAACCAATCAGAACTAAGTAGGTTGAATTTTTTTTTTTCATTTGCTTAAAGAGACCTTGCTAGAAACTTCAGCAGTGACTTTTGCTGTAAAACGCAAACTCTCTTTGTTCTCTGGATCACACCTTTACACGAAAGGCTGCATCTCTCTGGTTTGTAAACTGTTCATTGGAATACTCTCTTTCCTCCTTTCTCCTATTCTATACAACTTTTGTTCGTAACCATTAAACTTAAATCAGTATGCTTTCTTATAATCATTATATGTCTTTACTTTTACATTTGTTTTCTATGGCTTTCTCTAGATATTTCAACAATTATTAATGATATTGTACTTTTACTACTAAAAAATGTGCTAAGGAATTTTGTATAATGGGGTTAGTTATTCATCTTCTTTATACTTTACAGTAATCTTAGAGTATCCTATTTCTGAAAACTATCTTGACACACATTAAGCCTCAGCTCAGGTGTTACCTATTTAACCCTTACCTGTGACCTGGGATATTTTTCCTTCTCTATGATTCTGCAGACTGTTTTCCACCCCAGTAATGTAGGAATTGATGTTGGAGGCCCATCTGTTTTATTTGTTAAGATGTTGAGTTTCTTAATGTAAGGCTTGTCTCATAATTACTTGAATGCGTTCATCAGCTAATGTAATGTTTGGCATTATCCGTGAGTGCACTGTGTGTTTATTGGCTAATTCAAATGCACCTTGTTTGTAAACTGAGATCCACTTATAAAGATATGATTTCAGGAAGTTGAACCTTAAACATTTTAAGAACCCTTTGAATCAAAGTGAATTCTCTAACACGGATTTACAGCACTAAATCACATTAATATTTCTGCAGCAAAATCACAGGGTATCCTAAAAGTTGCCATCTATGAGGAAAATAGGAAATTGTAGTTCAGTGTACCCCTATTTACAAAATATTCATTATGAGATTTTACAAAATATTTACAAAGTAATCTCTACATGCTGGCCACTTGCTTATAAAATTTCGTAATGAATATTTTTTAATTAAAAGGACATTTAGCTACAATTTCTCATTTTCTCCTTGTATGGTGACTTTAGGAATATCCTGCATAAATATTAATGCTATGTGGTATAAATAAAAACTAAACAATAGGTAAGGGATAGTGGGCTTGAATTTTTTCACATGAGAAAAGGGTATTCTCAGTTCAGTAAGGGTACATTGGAAAACTACTGTTATTTAGGTATTTTAAGGGCACCATAAATTAAATATTTCTCAGTTTATAGTTTCTCCCAAATTGGACACAAGTAGAAGACAGAAGAAATGTACATGGGTAAAGAGGCTAACTCTGCTCACTGACCTTTCCCTCTCGCTATATCTTTTTTCAGACTTTGATAAGTAGAGGTTGAAATGAGGTAGCAAAACCACATCCTTGCAATAGAGATAAAAGTTGATTGACTTGCCTTGAAATGGTTATTACTATTATATGATTTTGGGAGTCATTTAGGTTGGTTCTTCTCACCTAAAAATTGTGTAACAGTAGTCATTTCATGTACTGTTCAAGTCAATATTGACAGTAAACATTCCTCTTTGGAGAGCTGCTTTTTTTCAAATAGTAGGCTGACCACAACACAAGCCAAGCTATTGCATGGTTTCCACCAACCAGGCATTCATTGGTCAGGGTCCATGGTTACTAATTAATCAATAATCAATAACTTCAAACTGTAGGTGTGTTTGGTTTAACATTTTTATTTTTCATGTAAAATTTTCCTAAAACAAATTATGAAGTTTAAACCTTGCAGGTGAAAAAGAAAACCTGTTACTTTCTTTGCATTCATTATGTTAGTTTTAACAGAGTATTGTCAGATTTGTGTTATTACCATATAACCCAGCTTTCTGTAGAGCAGACAGATGATAGACAATGACAAGCCAGAAAGTGACTCTGAGATGACCCTTTCAAAGTGGTAGCTGTAATTGAATTTTCACTGATTAGCACTTCCAACAGTCTATGGATGCACTAGCTCTGAGAAAACACCTTCATTAATCTTACCTTCCAACCTTTTGAGTCTAGTTGTTTTCCTTTCCTATAAATATATATAAATTGTGCTTAGGTGGTCTGAATAGATCCCAGGGGAGAGCAGGTTGGGTGTTTATTAAAATGTAAATTATGGTTGTGTATCAAGAAACATAAATAAAATTCTGTTAAGAGTTTAAGACTGTGGATGTTGGTTAGGTGGAGTAACCATGTAATTTATTGTTCAAACTTGGAGAATTTTGTGAGTAAAGGGGGGCATGATTAATTACTAAGGGATAACAGGCATAAATAGGGACTGTTCCATGCAAAATGGAGCATCTGTCACCATTTCTGGGGCATCAGATAAAATAGAAAGCAATTGAGTAGATACCCTGAGAGAAGTGGTGATAAAACAGTCAAGTGAAATATAAAAAATACTTGGCCTGGGTGCAGTGGCTCATGCCTATAATCCTACCATTCTGGGAGGCTGAGTCAGGTGGATTGCTTGAGCTTATGAATTTGAGACCAGCCTGAGCAAGAGTGAGACCCCATCTCTGCTAAAAATAGAAAAACTAGCTGGGTGTTGTCACAAGATGACAAGACGTCCCACTTTTGGTGGGACAGTCCTGATTTTTAACAATTAGTTCTGTGTCCTGCAGCTTTTAAAAAAGTCCTGATCTTTGGGAAGAATGTACCACAAGCTAAGGAAGGGCGGGAGAATGGGAAGGGAATATACAGTTTTTGGCTGCCATGTGGCTATTTCGCCAGGATATGAGTTTTATATTATTTTTGTTAATTTTATAATGTTGGGCTCGGTGCCTATGGATCAAGTGGCTAAGGTGCCAGCCACATACACCTAAGGTGGCGGGTTAGAATCCAGCCTGGGCCTGCCAAACAACAATGATGGCTGCAACCAAAAAAATAGCCAGGTGCTGTGGCAGGTGCCTGTGGTCCCAGCTACTTGGGAGGCTGAGGCAGGAGACTCACTTGAGCCCAGGAGTTGGGGGTTACTGTAAGCTGTGATGCCATGGCACTCTACCCAGGGGGACAGCTTGAGGCTCTGTCTCAAAAAATATATATATAATGTTAAACTTTAATAATAACAAATAATAGTTGAGAACTGATTATCAAGAACTGCTTATCAAAGTTTGCATTGTTGATCAGTTGTTAGAATTTGACCACCATTGTTTGGACTTAATGAACAATGGCAGTTTTTGGCATTGGCAACTACGAAAACATTTTGTAACTGTCTCTCAGACGATACACATCGTACTGCGTGCTAGTGCTAGTTAAACAAGTGATGTCAACAAATCAGCTATTCAGATAATTTAGGTAAGTAATTTATTTATTTCATGAATTTAGCAGAGAGAACTCATATTATTTA
>CAUYQV010134653.1:0-19425 GCA_963574575.1 Galagoides demidoff | reverse complement strand
GAGTGGGTGGGTGGGGACTCCTCAGAGTTCAATGTTGCAGGTGGGGAATATATACAGATTTATACAGTTTTCCAGTTTTGTGCCTGGCCGGAGGGTGCCGTGGCACGCCAGCAGGGGTAGGAGGTCCAGTTTTTAGGGGGTCTCTCCCATGGAATAGAGTGGGAGGAAGTTTGAACTCTGCTCGCTTGTTTGCAAGGAGTAAACTGTGAGCCCTTGTTGCGGGGGAGGGGACTCCCGTCCGCTTGGTGGTGGATTCTGTACCTTTTGGTTGTATTTTTGGGGTCATAGCTTGCCTCAGGAAGGTTGAAGTGTGCTCCTCAATCTTCTCTCTTGGCTCTGCTCCAGACCATCAGCTAATTAGCTAAACTTCTGTCCTTTCAGCCTCCTTCTGGACAGGAGCTTCTGCAAAAAGCTGGCTGCAGTCCGCCATCTTGGCTCCGCCCCGCAATATACTTTCTAGACAGCAGGTGTGCTGTGAGTGGTTCCCAGGCTAAAACCAAACAAAAAAATAAAAAATAAAATAAAATAGAAAAGAAAGGGAGTCTTTGCTGGCAGGTTGCACAGATTGTCCCTACAACAGTTCCCGCAAAGTGTTGGGCGTCTTGGATTAGCTTCAGATGCCGGATGGCTGGCTGCAGGTCAGATTGAGCTCTCTGTGCTTCTGTGAGAGGTGCTATGGAGACACCATTTTTGGAGTTTTACATTACATCTGGTTCCTGGCTGACTACCCACTCCTATCTGTCCTCCAAACTCAGCACACGAGTCCACACTTCGCCAGATTTTCCACTCAACTCTTAGTTTCTCCTCAAACAGGAAATTGTTGTGGTCCATGGGAAAAGAGCTGGGTGCTTTTTGCGTCCTCTGGGTTCAGTCCATCTCTGTTGGGGAAGGAACTGGTTACTTCTAGTTCCTGCCACCACAGCGCGCACAAAAGACTTTTCAGTGTTTGTAGGAAGGTAACCGATTCTCCCTGTGGGTCGCCTCCTCAGTGCAGCTCCACGCAGACTTCCAAAATTACAGGATGGATTGGTTCCTAAGCGGGGTCCCTTCCCCTCAAGTTTCTGTCCAATTGCCTGGATACCTGATGCCCCAAACCGGGTCCAAATGGCTCCCCTTTCTGGCTGCCAAATTCCGCTCAGGAATCCACACCTCACCACACTCTCTGCAAAACACCCAAACTCCCCAGGAATCGGGCACAGAAGTTCTTCTTGGGAGAGGGATTGGTTTCTGCCTCTCAGGGCGCCAGCCGCAGACCTGGCACCATGATCACAGCTGCCGCAGGTCGCAGCTGGTGCTGTTTCAGCTGCTGCCCTGAGTTTTTTCTGGCAGACACCATAATTCTGGGCTACACTTTCAATCTAGCAATTCACCTCCTTGCTGCATGCCCTGTGCTGCTTGTCCTTGCCAGCACTTCATGCAGGAAAAGATCCAGCTCCCCCACTCTCACCTGGAACCACTAAGAGAGTTGACCCAGGGATGCATCCCCTCCACCATCTTGCTCCACCTCCTTTGCTTAGTTCTTGCAGGTTTAAATTCCAAAGAGCTTCTGGTTCTGTCTGCCTCTCTAGTTCATTCAAAGAATACACTGAGAAGTATTAAATCATATAAAGTATAAAATGTTATTGTTAGCAAATCAAAAATGCCTTCAAACTTTGATCCTGGGAAAGATGTGCAAGAGAAAAGGAAAGGAAGGGAGGCAGAGCAGGAAAGTGGAGGCCATTGAACTAAAAGTCTGAAACAACCAGTGACAGTCATTTAGGAAGTCAAGAGCAGCAAACCAGGTGGAGGGAGATAGCACCCTGTGTCAACAAGAGTAACCAATTGGGGCACCCCCATAGATGCTGGTCCTCAGGGGTTGCAATTTTAGAAAATACATTTCAAAAATATTTGCTCTGTGCCATCTCTTCTTTTTTCAATAAACCATAGATTTCAGGTTTATTGAAAAGTGATTTATTTTCCTTTCCAAGAAGATATTTCAACCTACTATTGTAAAGTATCAGTCCCTCTCTCACATTCTTTCTGTCTTAGATGTGCACCTGCAAGCACCTGCCTAGCATGGTGCCTCTGTGGATGTGAGAGATGTGCTGAACATCTTCTGGGAGGCAGTAGACATTGCATAGTTCTGATCTGCACATGGGAGCTTTTATTGTCAATGGCCTTAAAAACCGGTTGATGGAAGAGTGCTTGCAAGCATCTCAGCTCTTAAAATGTAATCGCTTGTTTTTCTTTGTTTATTAAGATATTCTACAAAGTCAGCTGTAGACATCCTGTTTTTCTGAATAGACAATGTAGTAACTATCAAACTTTGGAGCATCACTACTTCCACTAAGAACTCCGCTTTATCCAGAGAGGCAGTTGAGAACTGCCAATGACATTCTGCCCCATGAGTAGAGGCCCTGACAACCCTGATGGATGACAGCCACAGCTCAGTGGGGACCAGGCAGGGTGTGGCTTCCTGAAAGCCTGATGAACAACTGTGTGAGCAAAGAAGCTTAGCTGTTCTCTGCTGGGGTCCCACTGTGTGGTCAGGGTCCTTTAAGATCTGTGGATCTGGCAACAGTTGACTGAAGAAAAATAAAATTAAAAGTACCAAGAGATAAAAAGACATGGAATAGAGTTTTCAAAGGTGGAAAACATAGGACACCATCTATAGCTTGTGGGGTTCACAGTGGATGACCCTTAGTGTTTGTTCCACTCAGTTTTTGTTGAAGGCTATTATCTCATTTAGCCCAGAGGGTAAGCTGAGGAAGGGAACAAAAATGTCAACAGTTTCTCAGAATAAGCATATTAGTTCTTATTCTATCTATAATCACTAACTTTAAGGGTCTGAGAAACCTTGAGAAATCTGAAACCTGAGCCTTGTGTGGGGGCAGCCTCCTGTCTGTGGTCATACACACAAATTCCTTGGGAGAGATTAATCCCCACTAGTTCACTGTGGAGCAGATGCCCCAACGGCATCAGGCTCCTCTGAAGAATTGGTGGAACAGAATAATTTTTCCTCTGATCTCCAGCCCAAAGTCGTCTTCCTCTGTTGATTAGGCTACAAGCTCCCCCCCACCTATATTTCAGGGCTGGAGCTGTTCCCTTGATCTCTGCCCTGGCCATAATACAAATCCCCACAATGGGTATTTGCTTTGACTGTTGACTGGGCAGGGGATGGCCTAGTTAATGTTTCTTGCCAGGCCTTGCATAGCCTCCTCTATAGCCATTGTCTTTTTCAGAGTGTTTACAGACCCAGCAGGGGTGTTTACAAGTTGTATCCCCTACAGGCCAGGCTTCTAGGGAAAGCAGGAATAGCTCAGATAAGTAATTTAGTTTCTGGTTTAAAAATAAACTAGCTAACCTGTTTTTATTCTGCCTTGCTCAGCTTATTTCTCTGTTTTTCCCTATATCTGGGGGGGAGGTGTTTTCCCTTGCTAAGAATGGGATCTTTGGTCCTGATTCTGCCTGCAGTTATCCACATTTAGAGAGTCTACTAGAAACACTCCCCTCCCTGAGGAGACTGTGGGAGAATTTACTTTATCCAGGGAGATAGTTAAGAACTGCTAATGACATTCTGCCCTATGGCTAGAGACTCTGACAACCCCAGTGGATGACAGCTACTATTCAGTGGGGGCAGGCAGGGAGTGGCTTCCTGCCATCCCCATGGGCAACTGTGTGAGAAAAGCAGCTAACAACAATTAGCTTAGTTGTTCTCTACATTTAGAGAGTCTAATGGAAACACTCCCCTCCCTGAGGAGACAGTGGGAGCAGTTGCAGGATTGGTGAGCCCTGTCCACATGCCCTGAGCATCCACAGATTGAAAATTGTCCTGGAGAACAGGTCACACAGGCCAGGCTAGTATCCTGCTGCCCCCAGCTTTGTGACTTGGAGCAAGTGGTTTGACTTCTCTGACTCAGTTTCCACACCCATATCCCGGGGGCACAATAATTTACTTAATTCATGTAAAATGCTGAGGGCAATGTAGTACTCATTACCTTAGTCCCTGACCCACTGTCATGAATTGTTCTTACTGTGGTGTGAGTCACCTTTCCCACCCAGTGTTCAAGTGAGGAAAATGCCTAAGGTCCTGCCAGAGGCAGATGATGCCTCTGTGGATATCAGAATCAATTTCTGTAACTATATGAAGGAAGCCTCATGGCCCCAGGCTTGAGTGGTCCTAGCTCAACCTAGCCATAAAAAGAGGAATGTCCTCAGTGTGTGGAGATTCAGATGCTCTGGGAGGGCCATGTGCCCTGCTGGTGATACCTACCATGGGCTGGGGTTATAGGGGATGATTGAGGTGGCAATAGGCTTTTCCAAACCAAAGGAGTCCATGGTTCTGTTGGCCTTACTAGAACTCCAAACTGTAATTGAATGCTCACCCTGTCATGAACAAAAGCCACCCTCATTTACATGTATTTACTCATATATGTATTATATAAACCACAGAATGATATATTAAAGGAACTGTTCGGTGTTATAGATAAAAAATCTGTTGCTACTGGCTCTGGCTGTGTTCCTCAGTGTACAATAGACCATTGGGTCAAGGTTCATTGTTACCAGAATGTTTATAAAGCTAAGTTTTCTTGTCAATGTCTGATTTCTCAATGGCATGGCCAGTTTGCATTGCTTTTACCAGTAAATGTATAGATGAAGTACTTATGCATACAGCTATCAGTGCCACCATTCCCTTGTTGCTCCCCAGTGCTGCATAGCCAGCTTCTTCGGATTCAGGGTCTTGGCAGGAATCTTTGTAAGCTACTTGCTTGCTCTATGAGACTTATTTGGGTCTCTCACACTTCCACCTTTCACCATGCGGTGACATACCAAGCAGGGCCCCTTGACCTTGGACTCAGCCTCCAGAACTATAGAAAGAGATATTTTTTCTTTATAAATTATAAATTATCTTAGGTATTCTGCTCCAGCAGAACAGACTAAGACAGAGCTATTAAACATCCAAAACCCTGGTGCACCCAAATTTAAGGTATGGTACCTTTTTTTGTTTGTTTCTTTTATTTGGGCCAGATAATGCCATAGAAATATTTTTCTTAATTATATATGGTGAGAGATAAAGATCCAGTTTCATTATTCTTAGCATATGAATATTCAGTTTTCCCATGACCATTTAGTGAGTAGTGGGTCTTTTCTCCACTCTATCTCTTTGTCAGATCAGTTGGTTGTAAGTATATAGCTTTATTTCTGGGTTCTCTATTCTGTTCCATTGATCTACATGTCTACCTTACTGCCAGTATCATGTATTTCTTGTTATTATAGCCTTGTTGTATAATTTAAAGTGAGATAATATGTTGCTTCCAGTTTTTTTTGTTTTTTATTATTATTATTTTTGTTTGTTTGTTTATTTTTTGAGACAGGGCTAGAGTGCAGAGGCAGGATCATAGTTTACTGCAACCTCAAATTCCTGGGTTTAAGCAATGCTTCCTGCAACAGCCTTCTGAGCAGATAGGACTACAAGTGTGAACCACCATACCTGATTAGTTTCTCTTACTTTTTTGTAGAGATAAGGTCTCACTATTTTGCTCAGGCTTATCTCAAATTCATGGCTTTAAACAACCCTCCTGCCTTGGCTTCCCCAAATGCTAGAATTACAGATATGAACCACTGCACCCAGAACAGTTTTGTTCTTTTTGCTTAGGATGACTTTGGCTATTTGGGCTCCTTTTAGGTTCAATATTAATTTTAGGATTGTTTTCCCTAATTCCATGAAAAACAACATTGATATTTTGATAAGAATTGCCTAGGTTCCTTTGGGGAGTATGAGCAGTAATATATTTGGGATTGGTAACTTCACTGTTTTCCCATATGACTTACAAAGCAAATACATAAGACAAGAGTTACAAATCCACATGGATGGGCATTGTCTTAGTCTGCTCAAGCTACTATAACAAATTACTATTGACAGGTGGTTTAAACAACAAAAATTTATTTTATTGCAGTTCTGGAGACTCAAAGTTCAAGAACAAAAATCTAACTGATTATGTTTCTGAAGAGGGTACTCTTCACAGCTTGCAAATAGCTGCCTTCTCACTGTCCTCACATGGCTTTTCCTCAGTGAGTCCATGTACAAAGAAATAGGGCATGCTTCTAGTGCCTCTACTTATAAGGACACAAATCTGATGAGATATGGGTCTTATCACCTCAGGGAATTTAATAACTTCCTTAAAGTTCCCATCTCAAATATAGCCACACTGGAGATTAGAGCCTAAACTTGAGAACATGGTATGAACATAAACATTTGGCACACAGTGGGCATCTATAGAGGTGTAATTTAGGACAATAACAAGATAGGGGTCACGTTGAGCTAAATGTGAAAAGGTTTTATAAAGTATTAAAACTGAATTTGTACTAACTTGAAGTAATTGTTACAAATTAAGCAGTACATTGTAATCTCTAGGAAACTCATAAGAAAGTAAGTGAAAATAGGCATAGTAAAAGATACAGAACATTAAAATGACAGACAATAAAACATCTAACAAAAAAAGAAGGTATTAAGGAAAATCAAAAAGACATAAGAAATATAGATCACAAATTTGCCACCCAAGCAGGATCATCTGCATGCTGCCCAAGAGAAAGCCAATGTCCAGGGACAGAAGGGCTGACAGCAGAGAAAGAGTTTACTCTGCAAAGTGTTAAGCAGGGAGTTGGGAGAGATTTTTCAAATCATCCTCCTCAAGAATTGAGGGGATAGGGTTTGTAAAGACAGTTTGATGGATAGAGGGTTAGGCAGTCAGGGTCTGCTGATTGGGTGATTTTAGAGCAGAACCATTATTCCTGCAGTATGGGCCTCTGTTTAGGTGAGTCAGTTACTGGAATGCAGAACCTTGGGTGGAGGGTTCAAGACTAGTTGAGTCAGTTTCTTGGTCTGGGGAAGGGGTCAGTCAATCACTGGAATGAAGACCTGGCTGATATATCACCTGTTCTTAGGTTCAGAACAGGTGATGTTATTTTACAGAGAAATGATAAAAATCTTTACAGCAACCACCTGTGTCCTACAGAGTAGCAATTATAGAGAAGAAAACAAGGGGACATTAACTATTGTCAAGCAAAGGAGGAGACAGTGATTGTGTTCTTTCACAGAGTTGTTATTATCATTATTTTAGGTAGGCTTGTCTTTCACAGAGTTTTGAGGGGTCCTTAGTCTAATTCCTGCCTTTCACTCCTTCATCAATCTATGTGAGTTTTATCACAAATAGCAGAATTAAGTCCTACATTATTGACAATTATAGGCAAACCTCATTTTATGGCACTTCATTTATTATAGTGTTTACAGATACAGAGCATTTTTTGAGAATTGAAAGTTTGTGACATCCCAGCCTTGAGCAAGTCTATTTGCTCCAGTTTATCAGCAGTGTATGCCCAGTTAGTGTCATTGTGTCACATTTTGGTAATTATCAGATTCACTCATTCTCATTTTTAAGATGTGAGATCACCTGTTGTCCAGACTAGAGTGCAGTGGCATGATCACAGCTCACTGCAGCCTCAAATTCCAGGGCTCAAATGATCCTCCTGACTCAGGCTCATGGGTTGCCTGAAAACAGGCACGAGCCACTGCACCTGGGGCAAATGGATTATTTAGGTCATCATATGATGGTCATCTATGATCAGTGCTGTTTGACGTCCCTGGCATAATTGATTTGGGAGCACTACATACCATTCACCCAAGTAACAGCAATCTTAACTGATATTTAGTTATGTGATATTGATGGCTTTTAAAACCTTAGAAATTGAAAATTAGACACTCAGTAAACACATGTCCTATGATTAATTGTGAATGGAGATAAGCGCCTCCAGGTCTGATGACTGGGTATGTTAAGAAAATTATATGTCAGTAAGAAACAGCCTCTACTTTCCCCATAAGCCATAGCACGAATATGGAATCAAATCCTGTTAAGCTTAAGACCTAAAAAGGAATCATTAGTTCTGTTGACACATTTGTGCAAAAAAAAAAAAAAAATCTCTACTCAGCCTTTACTGCATTGCCCTAGGTACTACACAAATTTCAGCTTCATTTTTTTTTCTGGACTGATTGGTCTATTACAAAGTACAGTATAAAACTGTAAATTTTCCAGTTCCATCCATGTAAACATGAAGGAGGTAAAGTCTCTATTTTTCTTTAGGGATGCATAGTATTCCATGGTGTACATATACCACAGTTTATTAATCCATTCATGGACTGATGGGCATTTGGGCTTCTAGAAGCTTAAGACTTTCAGCCCCACCACTCTATTCTCCTCAGAGAGGGAGAAATAAATTGGAAGTCGAGTTAATAACACATCACGCCTGCAAGATGAAGACCCATCTTGTGCAAGAGAAACTCACAAACTTAACAAGCCATGTTTGGCCATTTCTGCCTGCCAGTATTTTTGACCCTGTGAGATACTCTGAGGACAAAACAGCATAGAAAACACAGCCCCTTTACTGTTTCCAGCACAAAAGATAACAACCAAGAGGGCTTCTGCCCATGGAATCTATAACCAGAGGTTCTAGAATTGGAATGACTCTGCTCTAATGTAACTTCCGAGCATGTGTGCTGTGAAATCTCCATCTTCTGTGTATAATAAACAGAAAGTTGAAAGGCTACCACAGAAGTCTGCAAGAATATCTCCAAAGGGCGCCTGAGATGAAGACATCTGTCTACAGTCTTCAATAAGACCGAAATCCAGTGGGTTCAAATCTGATGAACTTGGAGTCTAAGAAAAGAATCCACCTGTGGCCTGTGCCATAACCACTGTGCTACAGGTGCCATGCTGAAAGTTACAATTATTTTAAATTGCAGAAGAACTTTAACAAACCTCTGTGTGTTTGTGTGTATATATATGTACACACACACACACACACATATATATACATATGTGCATATATACATATATGCATATGCACATATATATTTATACACACACAAAGAGGGTGCCCAAAATATATATACACATTCTAAGAAAGGAGAAAATCTATATTAAAATTGTAATACTCAATACATATATATACTGATGAGAGAAGATGAATACAAGTCACATTCGAGCATTTCTTGTAATTGCAGGATTCAAACATGGCTTGAATATTCTGATTTTATTTTATTTAATTTTATTTGCATATTCCGATTTTAATACAGATTTTTATCTCTTAAAATGTGAATACCATTTTTGGCACCTGTGTGGGCACATGTATTATAAATGCTTTATGTGTACACACACACACAAACACACATTCATGAATATATACATCATGTTGGCTGTGTTCCCCCAGAGAGTCCCAACTAATGAAGTGTACTTTTATTAACCCATCTATTTTCTATTTTTTTCCAAAGGGTTTGACACCATGTTCAAGATTTAGTGGCTGATTTCTGCCTAAGATTTTGTGTGGACAATGATTCATTTGACAATGGAGCAGGAGTTGCACTCCAGCTGGGTGAATGCATTCTAATTATAATGTATGATGTAAGATAGATTTATGTACAGTGTAAAACAAAAAAAATGAACCATGGGCACTTCACTTGAGAGAGACTTTTGCTCTGTCCTCATACATTTCCTGAATTAACTCCATTGCTAATTAAATGAGAGACTGTGGGTTTTTTACTCATGTCACTGTGCAGCAATTTTTTAAGCTGTGAACATACCTGCTTTGTTAATGCACTTGTAAAGATAGAAAGGAAGATAAATGGGTCCCCTTGCATAAAAGTTGTTATCTATATCGCAGTGAACTTATGTCTCACAGACAGCCTGGTGCTAAGTTTTCTTACATGTGTGGGGAACAAGATGACTTTTTGTGATTTTAGTGACTAGCTTAATCCATTTTGTGTTGCTATAAAGGAAATGCATGATACATGTGTGGTTTATAAAGTAAAAGGCATATTTGACTCACAAGTCTCATGGATGGAAAGTTCAAAATCAAGCATCTGTATCTGGTAAAGGCTTCAGGCTGCCTCTGCTCATGGTGGAGGTAAAGGGGAGTTGGTACATGCAAATGTCACAGGATGAGAGAAAAATTGACAAAGTGGGAGGGAGGGAGACAAGAGAGGGAGAGAAAAGGAGGAGACAGAAAGAAGGGAGGGAGAGAAGGGGGAGAGAGAGAAGGGAGAAGGGGGAGGGAGAGAGAAAAAGAGAGAGAAGAGAGGTGGGGAGGAGAGGAGGGAGAGAGAGAAAGGAGGGAGAGAGAAAGAGAAAAGGGGAGAGAGAGAAAGACTAGAGAGAGGGGGAGGGAGGTAGAGAGAAAGAGGGAGAGAGAAGAGAGAAGGGAGAGAGAGAGAAAAGAGGGAAGACAGAGAGAGAAAAGTAGAGAGAGAAAGGAGAGAGAGAGAGAAGAGAGAAGGGGAGGGAGAGAGAAAGAGAGAGAGAAGAGAAAAGGGGAGAGAGAGAAAGGGCAGAGAGAGGGGGAGGGAGGTCAAGAGAAAGGGAGAAAAGAGAGAAGGGGGAGAGAGAGAAAAGGGAGGAGAGGGAGAGAGAAGGAGACAGAGAGAGAGAATGGGGGAGACAGAGAGAGAGAGAGAAGAGACAAGGGGGGAGAGAGAGAAAAAAGAGAGAGAAAGACAGAAATGGGGGAGAAAGGGGGGAGATAGACAAAGACAGAAGGAAGGGAGAAGGGAGGAAGGGGAGAGACAGATGGCTCCAGGCTCTTTTCAACAACCACCTCTTCAGGAACTAGCAGAGAATCCACTGACCCACTGCAGGAGAGCATCATTCTGCCCATGGGGGATCTGCCCCCACGACCCCAAGTACCTCCCATTAATCCCCATCTCCAACAATGGGGGCCAACGTTTGGGAAACCAAACCACCACAGGGGACCAACCTTGTTGAGTAAGGGAATTCACTGTAGTATCTCTCGTCTGTTTTGTGTTTCTTTGCATTCAGCAGGTGCGATCCCCTTTTCCACCCCTCTTGGACTCTCGCTGGACCCTTGGCAATGTCCAATCAGTTGAAGGTGGGAAGTTGGAAAGAGGGTGTGGAACAAGGGAGAAAGACTAGGTTTTAGAATGAATCAGACAGAGCTTGATCCCCAAGACTAATAGATTTTGTCTAAATGACCTTGAGCAAAGAAGACAATCTTGGGTTTTAATACAATGGAGGGCAGAGGCCAGGCCAAGGAAGATAGCACTGTTGGCAGGAGGGTTCAACACTTCACACTCCCTTTGGAAAGACATCTAGAGAACACTTAGAGAACTAAAAATAGACCAGCCATTTGATCCTGCAATTCCTTTATATGGTATATATCCAGAAGACCAAACATCACATTGCAACAAAGATACTTGTATCAGAATGTTTATTGCAGCCCAATTCATAATTGCCAGGTCATGGAAGAAGCCCCAATGCCCATCGACCCACAAATGGATCAATAAATTGTGGTATATGTACACCGTGGAATATTATGCAGCCCTAAAGAAAGATGGAGACTTTACCTCCTTCATGTTTACATGGATGGAGTTAGAAAATGTTCTTCTTAGCAAAGTATCTCAAGAATGGAAGAAAAATTATCTAATGTACACAGTTGGGGGTGGCCAGAATTTTCCCCAACTTTCCTTTCCTTCCCCCCTTTTTTTCTTTTCTTTTCTTCTTCTTTTTTTTTTCTGAGACAGAGTCTCACTCAGTCACCCTCTGTAGAGTACTGTGGCATCACAGCTCACAGCAACCTCAAAGTCTTGGGCTTAAGCTATTCTCTTGCCTCAGCCTCCTGAGTAGCTGGGATTACAGGCACCGAGCACAATGCCTGGCTATTTTTTGGTTACCATTGTCATTGTTCTTTAGCAGGCCTGGGTTGGGCTCGAACCCGCCCTACTCACGGAGCTACAGGTGCCCAGCCTCTGTTTTTTTTCTTTAGAGATGATCTGTCTTTATCATACAGGCTAATAGGCAGTGACAGAACCATAGCTCACTGCAGCCTGAAACTCCTGGGCTGAATCGTCCTCCTGCCTCAGCCTCCCATACTGCTAGGATTGCAGGTGTGAGCAATCAGGCCTGGTCCATCAACCACTTCCTATATAATGTGTTATAAGGTGCCCAATCTCACTCACGGAAAAGTATTAATGATGTCACCCTAAGGAAATTAAAACATACAAGAAAATCATCCATTTGCAACATCTTCAAGCACAGAATTGGATATTAACCAAGTAATGAACCATCTTAAATCCTTTTTGGATGAGGCAGAGTACACAAGATAAATAAACTCCCTAAAAAATATATCAGATATTTAGTTCCACTTAATGTTCACTAAAATACTATTTTAAAGAGAGCTTCTCTGTTGTAGATACATTCTAGAACATGTTTGTTCAGAATTTAGCCCCATTAAGTCCTAAAAATAATTCTGCGGTGGCTCGAAGCTGGGTGGTTAAATTATCTTGGATGCAGGTTTATGAAGAACAATTCATCTTCATGCTTCAGAATGTAAGTTGTTAGGCAAAGCTCCCCATTGTTCTGGAACATTTAGAGGAATATATTGACTTTGATAAAATGCTTTTGAGTAGCAGGGGGAAGGAACAAAGCCTGCCATTTGGAGCGTTACTGGATCTGGTGCCCCAAATCCTGGTCACATCTTCACTGTCAAGTTCATGCTTTGACCTGGCCTCACTATTGCCCTGATAATAATTCCCTGTATCAGGCAGGGTTCCAAGTTCTATGTCACTTCCCTATAAACCAGGAGGAAATTAGGAGTGCAGTCATTTCTCTGGGTGGCTGGGAACCAACCTGTTTCTCCCCATTGTATTTCTTGTAGTTTTTCTCTTCTATTTTTTCTTTCTTGCAGTTTTTAAGAATAGCTGTTGATGACACCAGGTGTATTGGCTCTCACCCGTGATGCCAGCACTCCGGGAGGCCAGGGCAGGAGGATCACTTGAGCTTAGGCATTGAGCAAGAGCGAGAACCCATCTCTACTGAAAAACAGAAAAGTTAGCCACGTGTTGTGGTAGGCAACTGTGGTCCTAGCCACTCAGGCAGGAGGATCACTTGAACCCAGGAGTTTGGGGTTGCTGTGAGCCAGGCTGACACTACAGCACTCCAACCTGGCAACAGAGTGAGACTCTGTCTCAAAAAAGAAATGATAATAAAATAAAGGAATTGCTGTTAAATTTGCTGGGAAAGCAACGTCCTCAGATAACAAGGGATTGGCTAGGACAGCCCGAGCTCTCTGTCCCAGTTCTCTGCAGAGACTGGATGTTTATCAATAGTGAATCATATCCCCTGTGGTGTGAAGCCAGGGAGGGCTATTTTTCTGGATTTCTCAGTGGTGGTGCTAGTAGGACACCAGCAGAGACGCCTCCATCCACAGCAACTTTATCGGACCGTCTTGCAATGAATTGCAGGCTCCTTTTCTCTCTTGCTGTCTGTCTGTAGTAAGAAAACATCCTCGTGTAACTTACTCTGTGTGTGGGTGTTCTATGTTCTGTCTCACTGGACTCACCCACGCTGGTGACTAGATCAAGGTGACAGCAGGCTTGGAGTCTGGGGAGGACTGCCTTCTGCTTTCCAGGTGGTGACTAGTTGCATTCATGTCCAGAGAGAAGGACCACTCTGTTGCAGGGAGTAAACACTCTCATCTTCATAAAGGCAGGAGGAGGGAGGGCACGAGGGCGAAACTCTCTCTGAAGCCTCTGTTATAAGGATGTTAATCCTTCACGAGGGAGAGTGCTCGGGAGTCAACCACATCTCTCAAGAGCTTTACCTCTTAATACCACCAAAATAGCCCCAGACTCGGAAATGTAGAGAGCAGAACTTTATTTCTCACTGACATGGAGGCGAGGAGGTTTCAGATCAAGGCATTGGCAGGCCTGGTTTTCTGGAGAGGGAGGGTTTGTATCTCCCAGATGGTGACTAGTTGCTGCATGCTCTGGACGGGACATGTGCTGTGTGTCCTTACACGCTGACAACAGAGTGGAATCCTGAAAGACGCATCTTTCATAAGGACCTAGATCCCATTCATGTGGGAGGGATCCCTGTGGGCTAGTTACCTCTTGGAGGACGGAGCTTTGAATGTGGTCACGTCGCCAACACCTGACGTTTGCAGGGGTCCTGCTCAAATCACAGCAGAGGACGTGTGCAGGATAGCAGCCCTCGTGTCGGGGAATGAGGCACAGAGCCCAAGCTTGGGGTGTCATGGGAGAGAGAAAGGGGAAGGGACCTCAAATATTAGGTTAGACATAAAGTTGGGGATGAGGCTTGTAGGGGAAAGGGTTCCTGAATCTGCCTTATAATAACAACGACAGAAATGTTAAGAATGAATCTTCATCAGTTGCCTGCAATATACTAGGTAAGATTCTAAGTTCATTACCCCACTAATAGTGGGCCACTATTTTCTTTACTTAGGCGAGGAAAACAGTATTCCAAAGATAACATTAACTCACTTCACTCTTTTTTTTTTCTCTTTCTATTTAATTAGAATCCTTTTAATAACACAGTGTGTATATTATTATTTTAATTCGTGGCAGTAGCTTTTATTTACTTATTTATTTGCTATTGTTGGTATTTTTTTTTTTTTTTAGTTCAGATAAGGTGACCAGATTTTAACATTGGTAAAGCAGGACACCATTGGGGGGGGGGGGGCCTGACAACAATGCAAACTTTGATAAGCAGTTCTCGATAATCAGTTCTCAACAATTATTTGTTATTATTAAAGCTTAACATTATAAAATTAACAAAAATAATATAAAACTCATATCCTGGCGAAATAGCAACATGGCAGCCGAAAACTGTATATTCCCTTCCTGTTCTCCTGGGAGTCTGAGGTGGGAGGATTCCTTAAGCTCAGGAGTAGAGCTTGCCCAGGAGTTTACATGACCCTTTTCATTTCTAAATGAAGTTACATTAACCTCTTCATTCCCAAATGGAGTTACATTAACCTTTTCAGCAGCAGAAAACCAAATATTCCCTTCCCCTTCTCCCGATGTTCCCTACCTTGTGGTGCCTTCTTTCCAAAAATCGAGACTTTTTAAAAATGCCACAGGATGCGGGACAAATTGTTAAAAATCAGGACTGTCCCACCAAAAGCGGGAATTGAGCTACAATGAACATTCTAGTGCAAATGTCCTATGGTAAAATGATTTTTGTTTTCTTTTGGGTGTTGCAGGATGAAATAGATGGTCTACTGTTTTGACCACCCCCCCTACATTTGGGGGGATAGTTCTTTCATTCCTAGTGTGTGAGTGAATGTTAGACACATGCATTACCAGCTGACTTTAAGATATGTGTAAGTTTCATCATTTCTTTTTTCTTTTTTGAGACAGAGTCTCACTATGTTACCCTCAGTAGAGTGCTGTGGCATCACAGCTCACAGCAACTTCAAACTCTTTGGGCTTAAAGAGTTTGCCTCAGGGTCCCAAGTAACTGGCACCTGGCACAATGCCCAGCTATTTTTTGTTGCAGTTATCATTGTTTTTTAGCTGAATGGGGCTGGGTTTGAACCCACCAGCTTTGGTATATGTGGCTGATGTTGTAACCATTGTGCTACGGGGCACCAAGCCAGTTTCATAGTTTATTAAAGATGCATTTTCAGCATCAATGGTATATGTGTATTACCCCCAAGTGGGTGAAAATTGGTTCTTGGGGTCAGGCATGGTGGCGCGTGCCTATAATCCTGGCACTCTGGGAGGCCAAGAATGGTAGATTGTTTGAACTCATGAGTTTGAGACCAGCCTGAGCCAGAGCGAGACCTCATCTCTAAAATAATAGCCAACTGTTGTGGCAGGTGCCTGTAGTCCCAGCTACTTGGGAAGCTGACACAAGAGGGTCACTTGAGCCCAACTGTTTAAGGTAGCTGTGAGCTATGACACCAGGGCCTTCTACTAAGGGCAACAAAGTGAGAGACTCTGTCTCAAAAAAAAACAAAAATTGGTTCTTGGAGGGAATCCAACTTTATTATTCTTTTCACGTATAAACACACACAGGCATAAAATGTGTAAGCAGATACACTGTATGGCTTTCTGGCTACGATGTCCTTAGATTTCAGATTACAGTGTTCATTGTAATTAGAATAAAATGCACAGAAAACCCCCTTGGGAGGGATATAATAGGAAGAAAATGGTGAAGAAACATTTTGTAAAGTGTGCCCAAACCCACCTGTGGATCAAGGACAGCTCAGAGTACTGAGTCCTGAGCAGGTGCAGTTTTTGAAGCTGACCAGGTGACTCCGGGTTGGCCACCTGGGGAGTGGTGTGCGATGCCCCACTGCACATGTCACCAGGCAGGGCTAATCATGGCACTGCTCATCCCTACCAAACGCTCTTGATCTGAACAGTAACTCTTAAGTAAGAGGAAATTGAGTTCTTCACAGAAACTGCACAGATTGTAATATTCCACGTGGTTGAAGGCAATCATCATACATGCATAGATACGGCCTGACAATTAACTTCACAAACTAGAAAAAAGTGCCTTGAAGGTGACCGTAGGAATATTTGGCAGTGAGGCATGAACACTTTCTAGGGTAAGTTCATGAACTTAATTGTCAACCCTTGTCTATTTATCTTCATTAGGATACAGTCTAATGAACACATATTTGTCCAAATACATACATAAGCCACTTGCTCCCACCCACATGGGATATTACACCTTTTAAAAACGAATGTCCGTTATGATACAAAACCATGACCATAATTAGCCGTCTTGATTTTTTTATTGTTCCTCTTTTAAACATTTTTGTTCAGATATGCAGGGACACTTCAAATAATAAATATCAACTCTTGGCTTGCACTCTGTTTTCTCAATACTTTCTCCAAATCTGCCAAAGTAGCTTTATTGGTTTATTGGAAATATCAAAAATTTTTATATCTATGCAACATATTATATATATCACATATCACACACATGTCTGCTTGTATATTAAGATATAGATATATTTATATTAAAGTTAGAGCAAACCACACTCATATATATATATAAACACACACACACATACACACATATATATGTATTTGTATAAAAATAAATACATATGGTCAGTGCCTATGGCTCAAAAGGGTAAGGTGCCGGCCTCATATACTGCAGGTGGCAGGTTTGAATTCAAACCCAGCCCCCGGCCAAAAAATAAAAATAAAAATAAATAAATACATATATATACACATGCAGTAAAGTCAGGGAAAACACACACACATATGCACACAGACATACATATACACAGGGTGCCCCAAATACATACACGTTTTAAGAAAGGAGCAAAGTGTATTATTGGAATACTCTGTGTCTACAAATAACGTTTGTTAACTTGTATCCCTTGTAATTATAGACGTGAAATGTGACTTGAGTAGTCTAATTTTTAGCAGAGGTTTTTTCCCCTTGTTAAAACGTGCACACGTTTTTTTGCACCTTCTGTTTTGCAAATACACACGAAGGCACACACACATACACACACGTGTATCCATAAGCTGTTCGGGTTCTTTCGAAAGCGAGTCTGTTAGTATCTCAAAATTCTCAATGCCCTTTTTTTTTTTTTGACCCATTACTAATGCACCTAAACGTCTATTCTGTAAGATTCTAGAGATACTTAAAGTGCCTCCAGGGAAGCTGCATCCTTTCTTGGGCTCTGTTTGTTAAATCAAGGCATCAGACTCGAGTACTTTCCATCAACAGGGGGATATTAAAATAAATTATGGACGAGGTATAATACAGACTCCCATAAAACTTGAAAGGCTGTCAGAAGGAAGACTAAATCTTTGGTTCTTCGTGTGTAAAAGTGGGGTGATAACAGCCTACACAGATGAGGCTGTCATAAACGCACCTCTCAGATTTTTGCTACAGGGGATGATTCAACTATTTATTGCTGAGTTTATCATTTCATTGCCCTGAGGCCACATTTTCTCTGATTGTCCCACCCAGTGACACAAAATAAGAGGGATACCAAGTCAGGGCCATCCAAGAGAGACGGGGAGTCTTCTCACAGATGGTTAGGACTTGAGGACCCCCAAACTGCCTTGCAAACATGTTTTGGGAATTGCAAGGATGTCCTGCCCCTCCTTTTAAAATTAAATCATAACTGTGTCCATTGATGCATTCATGGGGTTCAGTGTTCTGATTTGATATACAATGTGAAATGTTTACACATCCATCACCTCCCTTACTTATTTTTGTGGTAAGACATTTATAGTTTTTTCTTAATAGTTTTGAAATGAACCATTGCATCATGCACATTAGGTGAGGTCTCCCCAAATGCCCTCCCTCCTCCTACCCTCTCCTCTCCTCTTGCCTTCTTTCTAGACTATAGTTAAGTTTTAGCATTCATGAGAATGTGTAGGTGATTATATATTGATTTCATAGTAGTATTGAGTACATTGGTTACATTTTTTCCATTCTTGAGATACTTTACTAAGAAGAACATGTTCCAGGTCCATCCAGGTAAACATAAAATACGTGAAGTCTCCATCTTTTTCATGGCTGCATAGTATTCCATGGTGTACACGTACCACAATTTGTTAAACTTTGGAACTTCCTTCCTCACCTGTCTCTGCAGCAAGGGTCCAGACCAGGGATATGGTGAAGGGGTACAGCCCCCATTCCTAAGCATGGTCATTTATTCTCAAGTGCTCCCTGAGGGATGTGACTCTCAGCTTCTTATTCTGGGAATATGCCTAGGTCTGCCTACAAGCAGACAGTCATGTTTACAGATGAGATAGCTGGTGAGTCTGGCCAGGTTGTCGCTGGAGATAACAGTTGCTGAGGCAGTGGGCTGCTGTATCCTGTATCTCTCCCCTTACCTACACAACAGTAATCAGTTTTAGCTTAGAGGAAATGGGCAAACAGGAACAGACATCCTGGCTCTTTTGAGGTTAAGTCTGAAGTAAAAATGCCTTTTTAAACTGGGCTTGTGATCAGTAGCCGTTTTTTGCTGATTTGGAGTTTTAATGGCAGTTTTAACATCTCACCTTGTTTCACTTCTTTTTGCTATTTTTAACCTTTACTAGACAAGTTTATAAGGATCTCAATAAACATGGGTGTCAGCTGTGTGCCTGACAGAGCCTCAGCCCCCCTTATCATTCCAATCATTTTGTCTAGCAGTACTTTCCTCTGCATCACTGAACAAGGGGCTTTGTGGGACAGGAACAATGTGGCCACTTCCATTCCCCTCTGGCCCTCACCCTTGGTAGCTTCTTACAATTTTCAACCATACACATCCCAAGAGTCTAATTCCCCCATTGCACCTGCTCACTGAGGGACCCAGATAACTCATGTTAAATTCATCCCATAATTTTTAGCACATAGGAAAGTCTCAGGGAATGAGAAGTGAAGGAACAAAACTACAAAACTATCATCTATTTCATCTGAAGTGAAACAAATGAACCTGTATGAAACCTTGAATGTGTTCGTTTTGATTATTTATCATGTATTTAGAGATGGGGTCTTTCTATGGTGTCCAGGCTAGTCTCAACTTCCTGGACTCAAGCAATCCTCCTGACTTGGCTTCCTGAGTCACTGGGATTATAGGTTTAAGTCTGGTTTGCCTCAGTTTTTTTTTTTTTTT
>CAUYQV010134651.1:0-47130 GCA_963574575.1 Galagoides demidoff | reverse complement strand
TTTGTAACCTGAGACTTTGCTGAATTTATCTTTGCTTATGCAGAAGAAGTAACTCCTATCTGTTCAAGTTTTATCAGGAGATTGTAGCAATTCAGTCACATTTTCAGGATCCATGTCTAATTCTAGCTCACTCTCATGACCGAGTATATTGTCAATGAGCAGCAATTTTTTGAAAGGAATCTTGTTTTTCTGAGGAGTAGGTCTCAACAGTGGGCTTAAAATATTCAATAAACGATGCCATAAACAGAAAAAAAAAAAAGAAGTTGTTTTAACAACACAAGTTTTTTAAGAACTTTTCAAATAGTAGCTGGCTCTTCACTGCCCTCCGGTGGAAGCTTCTGAGACACACCTACCTGCTCTGGATCTGAAGGTGCCACAGGTGAAGGGAGGTAGAGATATATCTATTTTATTAACCAGTCTCTCGGCTGGGTGCCCGTAGCTCAGTGGTTATGGCACCAGCCATATGCTCCAGGGCTGGTGGGTTTGAACCCTGCCCAGGCCTGCTAAACAAAAAAAAGTAGCCGGGCACTGTGGCAGGTGCCTGTAGTCCCATCTACTTGGGAGGCTGAGGCAAGAGAATCGCTTGAGCCCAGGAGTTTGAGGTTGCTGTGAGCTATGATGCCATAGCACTCTACCAAGGGTGACAAAGTAAGATTCTGTCTTAATTAAAAAAAAAAAAAACACTCTCCAGCAAGGGCTGGACTGATGTCTCCAGGTATCTAAGACAGACACAGGTTGAGTGGGAGCTGGGAAGCCTTGGAGGCTAAACTCAGAGCTATGTCGGTGCTCCAGGCCCTGACTCCAGGTCTCATGAGACATGATACCCATGGTTCTCTCCAATGAATACCCTTTTTTGCTCAAGCTGAGTTAAAATGGAGCTCTGTTCTTGTATCCAAATGCATCCTGACAAAGCCACCCCCAACCCTAAGAGGCTGACAAGGACAGACCCCAGAGTGCCTAGAATCTGGTAGAGCGATGGGGGTGCTGGTGAGGCAGGGTGGGCACTTGGCAAACATCTGGGAGTGAACAGAGCCCATCTCTTCACTGCACAGAAGTTACAGCTTCCGATCTGTTCCTGCACAGCCCTGTGGGTCAGAAGTCACAGACTGGTCATCAGGTGTTGAATCCACCCGTCGATGTGTTTTGTTAAATTCTGTTTGGTTAGCTTGGGAAGAAATTCTGGATAGTTTTAGAAGAAAGGGAGGGAAAAAAGCAAGGGAAGAAGGAAGAAAAGGGCGGGAGGGAGAAGGAAAGGGAGGCAACATCTCTAAATAGAGAGATTTCATATACAATTGCCAGCCTCTCTTTAAAAATCAGAATATTGTGCTGAGCATGGTGGCTTATACCTGTAATCCCAGTACTCTGGGAACCAAGGGGGATGGATCACCTGAGCTTAAGAGTTCAAGACCAGCCTCAGCAAGAGCGAGACCCTGTTTATATTAAAAACAGAAAAAAAATTGGATCACTTGAGCTGAAGACTTTGAGGTTGCTGTGAGCTATGATGCCAGTCACTCTACACAGGGTGACAGAGTAAGACTCTGTCTCAAAAATAAATAAATAAATAAATAAATAAATTTTAAAAATAAGTAAATGAAGAAACATCAGAGTATTTCACAGCAATAAACTCCAAAAGTTCTTTCTACTGTGCCTTCATTTGATGGTCCAGGAAGAAGCAAAGTGTTTCCTCATTTGGAGAAGGCAGCAAAATCTGAGGCTCAAACCCCCTAAAGGGAAATAAATACAACAGAAACCCCCCCACACACACACACCTCACTCACTCATTGTCTGTCCCCGAGAGCAAAGCCTGTCCCTCCCAGAGACAGAGCAGCTGCAGGAGGGTGTGACAGAGGCTCAGCCCCTGACTCCACAGCGTCCCCAACAAGAAACTCCACAGGTTTCCACAGCTGCAGCCACAGTATCTGATGACTGGAGTCTCCCTGAAGCTCGTCTGCCTGTGGCTTTTGGCCCTGCTCACTCAAGGTCTTGTTAAGACAAATGACATGTCAGAACCACCCTCACTAAGTTTCCACTCTGCTTGGGCCACGACCCTGCTTGGCCTCTCAGAAACTTTAGGGTTCTTTCTGTCTGCGAGGCTCAGTCCTCAGCCCAGGGACGGCAGACAAGGCTTCTGGGTGTGCTGGGAAAGGACAAGGAACCTGTCCCCACTGTCAGAACACAGGTCTTGATATGCTACTGTGGGGGGCTGGGGCCCAGCAGCAAACCCTGAGCCAGGGAGCCAAGGGCAAGAGGTGCCTGGGAGGATCCCAGCAAGAACCAGGAGGGCGAGTGGAAGTCAGATGGGAGGGAGACAGGCAGAGAGCTCATCAGCACATTGTGCTACCATGGGCCACCAGAGTTCCCTCCTGTGGGACAGGCCCCATCTCCCAAAAGTGAGGAAGGTGCCGAGTCTTCAACCTTCATCAGCTGAGGGAGAGCTGCTCCTGAGCCTTCTCTGTGTCAGCCTGTCCATGATTCTACACCTGGTACAGGTGCCCCGGGGCAGGAGAGGGATACCCAATTCAGGAGAGGGACACACAGGGCAGGAGAGGGACACACAGGACAGGAGAGGGACACATGGGGCAGCAGAGGGACACACAGCCCAGGAGAGGGACACACGGGGCAGCAGAGGGACACACACTGGCCCCTCTAGCAGGGTGCTGGCAGCAATGCACCCCTCAGCCTTGGTGTTCCTGCCTCGGCTACCATGCCTTAGCTATCCCTCTGACAGTATGACAATTCACTTTCACACTGTGCATGGAAACTAAGAACGTGCAGGACAGTTTGTTTGCTTGGAATAATCGCTTTCTCTGTTCTGATCAAAAGGAAGCCAAGTCCTCTGTATTTTAGAAACTTCTGTCTCCTCAGGCTAAGAAGAGTCTCAGACGCCATTCTCCCCAGGAGACAGGCTCAGAGTGGAGACATCTGCACCTTTGATGCCGGGCATTGCCTCATTCTGCCCAACTCCACCTGGGATCCAGCATGTTGAAATATGGCAGTGTCCAAGGCAAAGGGCTTCTCTCCTTCTGCAGGCCTCTCTGGGCCAGTCCACACTGCCCTTCCTCTGTGGCCTGAAGGCTGAGCTCATGCTGGGCTAATCTTGATCATTCATCACTGGAACATCCCTCATCCGTGTGTTAATTTTCACATCTCAGAGTTATTTCAAAGAAGTCCACAGATGTTGTGGGAGAGCATTTGATATTCTCTTCATAAAGACACTCAGTTCTCTTGGTCGCCAGAGGGTCCCCCTCACATGGAAACTCCAACCCTGACAGTCCTGCCCTCTTCACAGCCTCTGCCAGACTATCAGGGAGCCGGTCACTCAGCTCTCACCTGAGCAAAGGAACAGCCCTGGGGCTGCGACACACAAGGCTCCTGGTTGGAGCCAGCTGGCCATCCCCTGTCCCAGTAAGCACCTGCCTGTGCCCGGTCCCAGGTGACATGCTGGGCATCGGCCAGGAGGGCTCTGGCCCCGCTGGCAAGAAACTCCAGTGAGGCAAGGAGGGAAATAAAGGGATATTGCAATGTGGAGATGGAGGGGAGAATGTCACTCTGGGCAGAGCCAGCAGGAGCTGGTTACCACTTAGATGTTGAGAGTGAGGGAGACCCCAGATCCCAGGTTTTGGATGAGAAGAAGATGGTGGCACAACAGAGGCAGAGAGTGAAGGGTGGGGCACCTGCTGGGTCAGGGCGGTTAGTTTGTCCTTGTGACAACTGGAGGGAGCTGGGAATGCTGCAGGCATGGTGTGGGGTGGCAGGAGTCTCAGCCCTGGCTTTATGTTAGAACCATCTGGGAAGGCACTGAAAACATACTCATGCCTAATGACTTATTAGACACAGCAAAAACAGTGATAAAGGAAAAATTTGACAAATTGGACTTCATCAAAATTACAATTTTTTTGTACTTCAAAAGATTCTGTCAAGAAAGTGAGAAGACAGCCTTCAGAATGGGAGGAAAAATTCACTACTCGTGAGTCTGATGAGGGATTTGTGTGCAGAATACACAGAGAACTCTCACAACTCAATAATTAAAAGACAACCCAATTTTTAAATGGGCAAAATATCAGAATAGGTCAGACATTTCTCTAGAGATTTACAAATGATCAATAAGCACATGAAAAAATGCTCAATTTCCTTAGTCATTAAAGAAATTCCACTTCAGTGAGTCCCCACTTCTCACCCACTAACGTTCCTTCACTCAGAAAGACGATGTGAGCAGAAGCTGGACCCTCCACGCCGTGGTGGGAAGGTGGGACCGTGAGATGCTGCAACTGCTTTGGAAACAGTCTGGCAACTCCTCAGAACGTTAGACAGAGAGTCGCTGCATGACTCAGAAATTCCGAGATGTCTTTCTACCCAACAGAAATGAAGCCATTGCCCACACAAAGACCTGGGCATGAAGGTTCATATCAGTGTTATTCACAGTTGCATAAAGCAGAAACCAACAGATGTGGTCAATCAGTGGGCAGACAAACAGAAGGTGACGTGTGCACGTGTGAGGCCTCAACTGAGGAGTGAAGAGGGACAGGGCATGGTGGATGCAGTACATGGGCCAACCTGGAAACCTGGGGCTGGTAAGAGAAGCCGGGCACAGCAGCCACGTGTGTGTGACTGGAAATGAATGTAAAGGACAGGCTGGTTCATCAGGACAGCTTGCCCAGGGCTGGAACAGGGGGACAGCCGGGGTAGGGAGTTTACAGTTAAGAGATTCCTTATGAGATGATAAAAACTAGATTATAATGATGCCTGTGTAGCTCTGTAACATTCAAAAGATCATTACCTTAAGATGGGTAAATTCTATAGCATGTAAATTATATTTCAGTAAAGTTGTTAAGGAATTAAAAACTAAAATTTATGAGATTAGAAACATATCTATGTATGCATGTCTCAATGCCTTGCCCAGTGGTCCCAAGGCTGAACCTTAAAACACTGAGAAGGCCCAGTTCATAGCCCATAGAGGTCATATCAGAATGTCCAGGCAGTGGGGCCCTGTTGAAGGCCCCCAGATGCTTCAAACATGCAGCAGAGTTTGGGATCCCTGGGCTTAGGCAAGAACTCACAAAGACTCTGACTTAATCATAAAGGGAGTGCAGGGGACTGGTCGGTTTTAAGAACCCCTCACCCCACATGGTTGAGGTGGGCAGTGTCTGAGGCCCCATGTGAGAGTTGTCCAGCCCATCACTCCCTAAGATCATGTTGCTGGACTTTGGGGAAAGCCCTTTTACTTATCTTCAAGAGAGAACAAGAGGAGTTCTTGGTGCCCGTAGCTCAGTGGGTAGTGCTCCAGCCACCTACACCCAGGCTGGTGGGTTTGAACTCAGCCCGGGCCTGCTAAACAACAATGATAACTACAAAAAAAAAACTAGCCAGGCATCTTGGCAGGTACCTGCAGTCCCAGCTACTTGGGAGGCTAAGGCAAAAGAATCATTTAAGGCCAAGAGTTTGAGGTTACTGTGAGCTATGACCCCACGGCACTGTACTGAGGACGACATAGTGAGATCTGTCTCAAAAAAATAAAAGAGAACAAGAAGATGTAGGGTTCTCTCTTCTGCTAAGTGTAACCGAAGTAGCCTGCAGCATAGGTGACACTGACAGGAAAAATAAATCTTGGGATGAAGCCAAGAGGGGGATGCAGAGAGATAGGGAGAATATGGGTCAATGCCTCAATTCACAGTCGACTACTCGGTCAGCCGGCCCTCCTGCCCCTCTGCCTCAGGGCTGCCTAGTGTGAGAGCCAATAGATTCCCACCTTATTTCACCCAGTTCAAGTTGCAATTTCTGTTACTGCCCTAAAATGACACAGGCCATCACAGGAGGGGTCAGTGGGAAAGTCGGACACCAGAGCTGAGTGGCAATAGGGTCAGACAATCCACCCTGTGGAATCTGGCAGAAGGGAATGGTCACAGAGATTCCTGAAACAGAAATACGCTCGGTGTATTCAAGGGACAGAAAGAAATGTCATCATGGGCAATTCCACCTGGACCTGGTCTGGCACATCACAGGCTGTGGTTCTGAGCAGGGAGATGCTGGGTACAGAGGCAGCTCACTGAGGTAGCTGCCATCCCTGTGGGCACCTGCTCAGCACAGCAAGCAGCAGGGGACCAGAGAGCAGCTCTTTCCTGGGACAGGAACAGCACTGTGGGAGGGAAGATCCCTGTCCTGCTCATTACTACGGAGCCGAGCAGGTGACGACTGCTGACCCTTAGGGTAGCCCAGGGAAATCATGCTGCAGTCATTAGATCAAGAACAGGCAGGGAGAGGGGTGTGTGTGTATACATATGTGTGTGGTTGTGCACATGCGTGTGTGGGTGTGTTGTGTCTGCATGTGTGCACATGTGTGAGTGTGTATCTATGTGTGGTGTGTGTGCATATGTCTGCACATATATGTGTAGGCAGGGGTGTGTCTGTGTGTGTGGGTGTGTGCATGTGTGTGTGGCATGAGTGTGTGTGTCTGTGTCTACAGGTGTAAGTGTGTAGGTGTGTGCATGTGTGTGTGGGCATAGATGTGTGTGTCTGTGTGTGTCTACAGGTGTAAGTGTGTGTGTGGGGGGCATGTGTGTGTCTACAGGTGTAAGTGTGTGGGTGTGTGCGTGTGTGTGTGTGTGGAGACAACTTGTGATGTTGCTAACCCAAAAATGGCAAGGAGGAAGAATCAGAATTTTATAGAACACATGAACAATAAAATTGAAAGTTTATTCTCTGAGAACATTCATAAGCTTCAAACTTAAAGCTTTATGTCTGCATTCCTAAGTGTTTTTCCTTCCTCTAAAAAGCATCAAAAAGAGGAAGAATATGGTCTGTAAAAATTTTTAAAAAATTAAAAGATCACTAGTCAAAATAGCCGTAAGTATTTCATGGCTCTGAAGTCAGGGCACAGCCTGCAGGGAAAGCCCCGCACCTCCTGCCTCTGGCCTCAGCTCTCAGCTGTTCTCTGGGTAGACTTTGTCAAGTAAAGGCAAAGCGGCTGGTCCCTGAGTGCCTCAGAACTCCCACATCTGTGAGGAGGTCTTGTGCTCACGTCCTCAGAAATACAGGGTGGCAAGCACTTTGTGGGGAGTTCCCAGAGTGCCAAAGCAGGACAGGCAACATTTGAGGAGTGATTCAGAACACCTGGGCCTCGAGTCCCCGCAACTAAGGTGGGATCTAGCAAACCACTGGATCTCTTGGGGGTCAGTTTTCTTAGCAACAGAGTTCAGGTGACATGATCCCTCTGTCTTTTCCCATGAAACAAAGGAATTCAAGGATCAGAGGGGCATTGAGGCATGCGGGGAGAGGTCCTGATGCGAACAGCTGCATTTAGAATAAGGGAAGACTGGAGCAAACAAGGGCCTGTTGGGGGTGGGGGGGAGAAGAGGCAGGTTGAGATTCTCTCCAAATGCAAACAAGAGATTCAGGAATACATTCAGTCCATCCCTCTCCTTCATGGAAATCCCATACGATATTACCGATGACCTGATTTCTCGGAGTAATAGTTAGGAAAACTGAGAGCTTCCATATTGGCCAAAGGTTACCAGCAGTTTTAATACTTTAACCTTTAACTTCTTATTGTGTAAGATAATGCTTTTGTCCTGGTGACTGCCATGCTTGAGTCCTGCTAAATGCTCAGCAAAGCCAGCTGGGCCTGGTCATTACCACTGTACACACCTGCAATGGAGTACCCTCCATGCTCCCTGTAACTCCTGCTGAAAATAAAATAGTGTTTTAATAACCACCATGGCCCACCCTGGTCTCCTTTCTCCATAATGTCCTCTGATGGCCCCAGTGAAAAGTGGAAATTGCCTCTAATGCTTCTCCCTCAGACAGAAGTACCTTGTGCTGGGAAGGGGGGCGCAGTGCTGGGTAGAGGGCAAGCTCTGGATAGATGCCATCTCCTCTGGACAGAAACCAATTTCAGTGAGAACTTTGTAATTTGGAGCTCACAGATGTAAGATGCATTCAGGGGATTATTTTCCCCCTGCAAATTACAGGTTTGTCATTTAAGAGGTTTAATACCGTTGAAAAGGTCTGCTTCTGCCTTTTTTTTTCTTTTCATTTTGAAACTGCCATGTTGATGCTCTCAGAACAGAGGCTTAGAAATGAGAAGACAGCCTATACCTCAGACAGACAAATCCACTGTTCCTTGCTGGGGGCAGAAGAATAACACCAGACGGCAAATATTTATTTATTCAGTGAGTTTCTGGAGTGCTTAGGCAGAGAGGTAGACTTGAGTGCTGGTGTTTAATAGATACATCAAGGAAGGAGGCAGGGAGAGAAGGAGAGAAAGGCAAAGACTTGAGCAGAAAGGCCAGTACATCCAACTAACACACCTGGCAGCACACAGTATTTAATCAGAATTCCCCCTTGGTGCATGGGCTGGATGGGGGGAGCACTCTGGGCAGGGAGGAGGCCCAGGGAGCAAAGGTCTGGGATGAGGAGATGAGGTGGAGCCAGGTCTGAGTCAGACAGCATCCTGAGTCCAACTGTGTGGCGGGCAAAATACTTCTCTGAGCCTCAGTTTCCTCATTTAAGAAACAAATCTTATTGCAACTTTGGAAGACACTCTTAGTTCCCCCAATTCCTATCTTCCTTTCTTCTTTGCCCAATCCTGCCCCATTTTTGTCTATGTTTTTCCTCAAATTTAAAGGAAAGGGCTCGGCACCTGTGGCTCAATCGGCTAAGGCGCCAGCCACGTACACCTAAGGTGGCGGGTTCGAATCCCCAGCCCGGGCCCGCCAAACAACGACGGCTGCAACCAAATTTAAAGGAAAGCAAATTCATAATCCATTTGTAAGGTGTGACATTGTGGGTCGTCAGCCCTGGGTTTATGGAAGAGCTGTGTCTTCTTGATGATGGGAAGAGGCTGGTTGGGTGTCCCCCATAGTGAGGGCTTGAAGAGCAGAGGGTACCTTTCCTCCTCCCATCACACCCAACTGGCTAGTCCTCTTGGAAGATGCAGGTTGAACCAAGCACAGGCTGACCTGCCTGGAGCTGTATCTGGGTTTCAGTCACCTTTAAACACTAAAAGCCAAAAAGTAATTCTCTATGATGGGCTGTGGAGAGGTTGTCGGTAACAGCTCTGAGAAAGTGAGTAGTCGCAGTGCAGGAAAAATTAAAAGGTGGCCGACAGGTAGGGAGAAGGCATTTGCAAACCACAGACGGCGTGAGGGGTCAGAGTCTAAGGTGTATAAAAAACTCATACATCCCAATAGCAAGAAAACATATAGCCCAATTACAAATGGGCAAAGGACTGAACAGATATTTGCAAAGATGGCACGATAGTGACCAAAGGCGCTGAGCATCACTGGTGATCAAGGAAACACAAATCAAAACAGTGAGTCAGACAGTCTGACAATTGTGTTGAAAAGGAGCCACCATTTGTTTGCAGGAGTTGCCCAGGGGTCTGGAGGAGACGACACTTCCAGCACACTCTCCTTCCAACCCTCCAACTGGGAGTCGGGTTCGGCCCAGGATATTCATGTCAGCTGGGCCTGGATGCTCCCTGTGGCACCCAGTCAGCAGCAGACACCTGTGGGGCCCTACTCCCGCCCCTCTGGCTCCTGGCAGTTTTGTTTCCACCACCCCAACCTCCAGCAGCCACTGCATCCCTTGGCCTGAGAGCCCACTTTGCCTCAGGAACCCTCCTGCCCAAGTCTGTGGCTGGGCCACACATGCCAAGATGACTCTGTCCAGGAACAGCTCCTGCCAATGGCTGATAGAAGCTAATAGGTACACACCCAGCCTCTCACCTAGCAGGATAACTCGGAGATCCAATCCCATCACTGATCACTTACCCTTTGCTGGCTTCTTCCCTTTCCTGACCCACTCCACCATCAGTGCTTCCTGGGTCCACCTCCCAAATAAATGGCTTACACTCAGTCCTGGCCTCAGGGAAACCCAAATTAGGACAGCTCCATCCTTACCAGGGTTTAAGATGCAGGGAACGTTTTCCAGACTACAGAGGGAACACCCAGAGCCATCTGCCCTCCCAGAGGTGCTGATGGGGCTGGGACCATGATGAATGTGTATAATCTGACCCTAGACCAGAAGTCAGAGGTCAGAGGGCACCTTGGCCCAACACAGCAGGGTCACCCCAAGCCCGAGCCCCAAGGCCTGGGGTTATGAATGGGGGTTGTGTTTCCCACTGTGCAGCTTCCCTCTCACTGCTGTTCTTCCTGTCATCCCCCAGAGGTACAGAGAGAAAATCAGAAGGTAAGAGGGAGAATCAGCACTCACGAGGCTGGAGTCCTGACAGAATCACAAAGCTCCTGCCAGCCAGTGTGCAGGGAAAGGAAACTTGCATCTTTTTTTGAGACAGAATATCACTATGTCGCCCTTGGTAGAGTGCTGTGGCATCACAGCTCACAGCAACCTCAAACTTTTGGGCTCAAGCAATTCTCTTGCCTCAGCCTCCCAAGTAGCTGGACTATGGGTGACCACCATAATACCCGGCTATTTTTGTTACTGTTGTTGTCATTGTTATTTAGCTGGCCTGGGCCAGGTTCAAACCCACCAGGCCCAGTGTAGGTGGCCAGTGCCATAACCACTGAGCTACAGGCATTGAGCAGAAACTCAGTGATAGGAGCACCGGTGCCTTAGCAGAGACCTCTCCAGAAAATTCCAAGACCACATCCTCTTGCTGTGAGAAGATAAATACATTCCCATTTTGTGACTTCGAGCCCATCAATTGTTTTCTCTTGAGAATGCTACAGCAGCAGCTGTCCAGTGAGCAATCACTGGGTCTCCCGACAGGGCCAGCCCTATGCTGAGACTGGGGACAGGAAAAATGATGCACAGTCCCTGGCTTTGCAGTAGCACGCAGGAGGGAGACACCTGCACAGAGGACAAGGCAGGAAATCCCAGCACTATGGTGAGGAGGCAATGTGCCCTGGAACCCCGGGGTTCTCATCTGGCCAGTGAAATCAGGGGGCTTCCAGAATCAAGTGACACCAAGATTGATTCTAGAGACTGGACAGAGTTAGCAGCTGAGAGGATGCGGGAAGAGAACATGCCTGGGAAAAGCAGCAGCATAAAAGGCAGGAAGGAGAAAAGGAATTCCAGGGTTCAGGGACTCAGCTCATGCCAAACAGCTGTTGCTGCCTCAATACGAGTACAAATGATGGACCCATTTTAATAAAAGTGCATTAAAATTTAACAATGCTGTCTGTTTTTAATACATAAAATGCAGTTGTCTGCAGTGCTCAGTAGACAACCTTGGATCTCCATCCTTAGGCCTCAAGTGAGTCTCCCCCAGAGCTGAGGGGTGTGGGGGGGAGCCAGGGGAGAACAGTGGACAGGGGAGGACTGGTCAGTTGAGGGGTATGAAAGAGCAGAGAGGTGTGAGATTCCAGGAGGGGAAGGGCAGGGAGAGACTGGTCAAGCTTTCTTAGTGTATTAGTTTGGTACATTAGTTTGGGGACCACCACAAAACGTCCCTGAGTTAGAAGGACGCTACTGAAAAGACTTGTCAAATTGTCCAGTGCCTCCATCTCCTGCTCTCTCTCCCCCTTTTCATACAGCATACTGACACTTGTCACGTGGAGCTGTGTCTCTGGATGACCAACACAGCTCACTGGGGCTGGTCATTAAATTGAAATTAAATCCCACAACTGCTTCTAAATCACTGTGGGATTCTCATGGCCACAGCGACTTAGTGTCAATAGCAAATGAAGCAGAACAGAGCTCTGAGACATTCTGAAGGAAGATACAGGAAAATGAAAACTGAATAAAATTAATTAACTCCAAGTCAGTACAATTTCCTACCAGCGGTAGTAAGGCAACTACAGAAAATAGCTGGGGCCTCCCTGTCTGGGCCAAATAGCCCACAGAGCCTCCTCTAGGGAGCACAGAGATCCTCTTCCCACCAGAAGCTTCAGATTATCTCCTAGAGGCCTCTGCAAATGTCGTCAACTTGCTTCCATCCTGGAGAGATCTCAGCCTCTGGAATGGCTGCCAGGGTTCTGTTACTCTGCCCCAAGGGTCCAGAGCATTTAGATTCCATGGGAAACATCTGTTGCCCTTCATGGCCAGTTTTGCAGAAGATGGAGATGCTAGGAAATGCCCCATTAAAAAAAATGACAGTAATTTTGGTGACTTTGCCCTTTGGTAGCACATGAAAAATGAACGGAAGCTGCCACTGTGGAAACATGTCAGTGTTTAAATGTTTACTGATCACCAGCTGAGGCATACATAGGATGGATGCTTTAAAGTTAAAGGAGGTTGTCCCAAGGCTCAGAACCCTCCAGTGTTTGTAGAGATGACCTCAGCAAACCATGCAGGCTCTCATGGCATTGCTGGAGTGGGCTGGAGGGCAGTGGGGAAATAACAGTGAGCTCTGAGTGTCTTCAGGACAGCCAGGGCACTTGAGTCCATTTAGCTCTCAGATTGGCCTCGTGTTCCAAAGCTCCTCTTGGCCCAAGGGTGCTGCAGACGTTCCTCCTGGATCTCCCACCCGCTGCCCAGCCTTCAGCCAACAGACACATACTGAGTGTCCACTACGTTCCAGGTGCCCAGAAGGTCCTTCCTGTCCAGAGGCAGATACGGTAGGTATGAAAGTGCAGAGAGGTAGTGAGACATATCTCCAGCTGCTATTTGCTCTCTTGCTTAAGAAACATCATCCAGAACTTGAGAAAGGAAACCTTACTCTTTCCATAACTGATTAGGACTCAAGCATCTTACAATTGCATAAAACTGTTAAGGTTCAGTAAATCATTTGCTGTCCAGCAGTGACAGTAACTGCACAGGCTGGGATTTCACTGCCCTGCAGGACAATAACTGGTTTTGATACAGTTCAGAGCTCTTATCCTGGCATTTATTTTTTTCCTACTGACTCTAAAATCCTACTTTCTCATATTCATTTCCTGAACTTAATTAATGAGTTAGATAAAATGATGGCCCATGTGTGAATGTAGCAGATATCAGACCCAAAGTACAGCCAGGAATTCATGAGGGAGGGGACCTCATGGTTACATGTCTGGGTTAGAAACTGTTCCAATGACTTTCTAGAAACTCCACAAGAAATCCCTCAGGCCCTTCATGCATCTTCTGTTTTGCACAGTGTGTGTTTCACACATGGCACAGATTTCTGTGGCCAGACAGATCACTGGACATCTTTTAAGACTGCAGCAATTCAGATGAAGTGTCCTTGTGGTGCCACCTCCATCAAGGCACTAATGCCAACTCTGGTTTTGAGCCTCTAGAACCAAAAAAGTCTGTTCTGAGCAGCTTACATGAAATTCCATCAGCAGAAGCTTCCCTTTGCCCTCCTGCCCGGAGGTGTCTGTGGCTGGCCGATCAAATCCTATCTTCTCTCAAGTGAATTTACAATACTTGGAAATATTTTTCTCTGCTATCTTTTTGTTTAGGGTGACACATGTGTGCTCTAACCATATAAGAATTAAATTTTTAACATTTTTAGGATTATACTTTGATGATCATATTCAGAGAATTAAAATGGTTGGTGTGACTGACCATGAGTGAACGAGTCATTCCTCTAAAATGCATCATCAGAGAAGACTTCTCAGAGGCAGGTGAGCTAAAGGACAAAAAGATCCAGGCAGGCAAAAAGAAGAGGGTTAGTTCGGGAAAAGGGAACAGCTGAGCAAAGGACCAGCACAGCTGGCATGTTCAGTGGCACCACAACAAATGTTTACAACTGGCTGGGTCAGGGAGGCCTAATTCGTAGCATTTGCTTATTTCCCTGGTGTGAATCCTCACCACTTGAACTTGGTCCTTATAGATGTATAAGCACTGCTACTAATGTAATGACCCTGACCTTGGAGTTGAGGAGCAGTGAACAGTGAGCCAGTATGGCCAGTTCCAGCAGAGAACCTCTGGGTTCCGGAAGAAGTAAATGCAGAGGAGAGAGTTGTGGGACATGAGGCAGAGACTCGGACAGAAGGCAGACCTGGGAGAGAGCCTGGGAGTTCAGATTGCATCCCAGTTACGACAGGGAGACACTGGAAGGTTTAAACACACAGGTGACTCTCCGTCTCCCCTCTACCTACCCTCAAGAGAAGGGGAAAGGAGGGTGAGGAGTAACAAAGATTCCGCTCCTTTTTAAAAATCACTTTTATAGATTTAAGTTACTCAGTCCAGTTTTGTACACGTGTACATGGTACAGTGGTGAAGTCTCAACATTTGTATAGCATCACCTGATTAGTCCACATCATATCCAGTAGGTCATTTCTCATCCCACTCCACCCGTGGCCCCTCCAAGTCTCCAAGGTCTATTTTTCTGTTTTTTGTGTCCATGTTCATGCTGCATATTATTTAGCTCCCACTTAGAAGTGAGAATGTCGAAGATTTGATTTTCTGTTTCTGAGTTGTTTCACTTAATGCAATGGCCTTCAGTTCAACCACGCTGATGCACAATACATGATTTAATTCTTTTTATGTTGAATAATATTCCATGATAGACATGCACTGTATTTTCTTTATCTAATTATCTATTAATGGATACGTTTGTTCCATATCTTTGCTAGTGTGAGTAGTGTCACAACATATGTAAGAGTCTGGGTACCTTTTTGATATAATGATTTTTCCCCTTTGGGTAAATACTCAGTAGTCACATTGCTAGAATGAATGGTTGATCTATTTTTAGTTATTTGAGAAATATCCATACTCTTTTCCATAGAGGTTGTACTAATTTATATTCCCTTATTTTGCATCTTTGACAACATTTGTTGTTTGGGGGTTTTTTTGGCTTTTTTCTTTGTTTTCTTTACTTTTTCCCTCCTTTTTATTTATTTTTTTATTAAATTATAACTGTGTACATTAATGCAATTATGGGGTACAATGTGCTGGTTTTATATACAATTTGAAATATTTTCATCAAACTGGTTAACATAGCCTTCACCACATTTTCTTAGTTATTGTGTTAAAACATTTATATTCCACACTTAGTAAATTTAACATATACCCTTGTAAAATGTACTGTAGGTGTGGTCCCACAAATTACCCTCCCTCCACCTATCCTTCCCTCTCCTCTTTCCCCTTCTTCTTGGGCTATAGTTGGGTTATAGCTTTCATATGAAAGTGTGCGTTCTTATGAATTGGTTTCATAGTAGAGCTGAGTACATTGGATACTTTTTCTTCCATTCTTGAGATACTTTGCTAAGACAAATATGTACCAGCTCCATCCATGTAAACATGAAAGAGGCAAAGTCTCCATCTTTTTTAAGGCTGCATAATATTCCATGGTGTACATATACCACAATTTATTAATCCATTCATTGGTCGATGAGCAACTGGACTTCTTCCATGACTTAGCAATTATGAACTGGGTTGCAATAAATTGCTGGTGCAAATATCTTTGTTATAAAGGTCTTCTGGGCATATACCTAGGAGAGGTATTGAAGGATCGAATGGTAGGTCTATTTTTAGATCCCTAAATGATCTCCAAACTTCTTTCCAAAAGGAACGTATTAGTTTGCATTCCCACCAGCACTGCAGAAGTGTTCCCTTTTTTCTACATCCACACTAACATCTATGGTTTGGGGATTTTGTGAGGTGGGCTAATCTTACTGGAGTTAGATGATATCTCAAAGTGGTATTAATTTGCATTTCTCTGATGATTAAGGATGGTGAGCATTTTTTCCTGTGTCTGTAGGCCATGAGCCTACCTTCTTTAGAGAAGTTTCTTTTCAAGTCCCTTGCCCACATTGAGACGGGATCCCTTGATCTTTTCTTGCTAATACGTTTGAGTTCTCTGTGGATTCTGGTTATTAAACCTTTATCAGAGACATAACCTGCAAATATCTTCTCCCGTTCTGAGGGCTGTCTACTTGCTTTACTTACTGTGTTCTTGGGCTGTGCAGAAGTTTTTAGTTTGATCAGATTCCAGTAATGTGTTTTTGGCATTGTTTCAATTGCCCACGGGGTCCTCCTTATAAAATATCCTCCTAGGCCAATTTCTTCAAGTGTTTTCACTGCACTTGCTTCTAGTATTGTTATATTTTCATGTCTTAAGTTTAAATCTTTAATCCAGTGAAAGTCTATCTTAGTTAATGGTGAAAGGTGTAGGTCCAGTCTCAGTCTTCTACAGGTCACCAGCCAGTTCACCTAGCACCATAAGTTAAATAGGGAGTCTTTTTCCCACTGAATGTTTTTAATTGGCTTACTGAAGATCAAATAATGGTAAGTAGCTGGGTTTATCTCTTGGTTCTCTATTCTGTTCTATACAGCTACCTCTCTGTTTTTGTGCCAGTACCATGCTATTTTGATCACTATTGATTTATAGTATAGTCTGAGGTCTGGTAGTGTGATTCCTCCTACTTTGTTTTTATTTCTGAGTAATGTCTTGGCTATTGAGGTTTTTTCTGATTCCATATAAAACAAAGTATTATTTTTTCAGGATATCTAAAGTATGAAAGTGGTGTTTTAATAGAGATTGCATTAAAATTGTATATTGCTTTGGGTAGTATGGACATTTTAACAATGTTGATTCTTTCCAGCCATGAGCATGGTATGTTTTTCCATTTATTAATATCTTCAGCTATTTCTTTTCTTAGAGAACTAACACAGGACATGAAATCCCAAAATATTTTATCTTCTTTGGCACTACTGTGAAAGGAATAGAGTCTTTAACTGTTTTTCAGCTTGGCTATTATTGGTATATATAAAAGCTACAGATTTATGAGTGTTGATTTTGTAACCTGAGACACTAATGTATTCCTTGATCACCTCTAAGAGTTTTGTAGTAGAATCCCTAGGGTTTTCCAGATATACAATCATATCATCTGTGAAGAGTGAAAGTTTGATCTCTTCTGACCCTATGTGGATACCCTTGATCGCCTTTTCTTGCCTAATTGCAATGGCTAAGACTTCCATTACAATGTTAAAAAACAGTGGAGATGATGGGAAACCTTACCTGGTTCCTGATCTGAGTGGAAATGATTTCAATTTAATTCCATTCGATATGATATTGGCTGTGGGTTTGCTGTAGATGACCTCTGTCAGTTTAAGAAATGTCCCTTCTATATCAATTTTCTTAAGTGTTCTGATCATGAAAGGATGCTGGATATAATCAAAAGCTTTTTCTGCTTCAACTGAGAGAATCATATGGTCTTTGTTTTTTAATTTGTTTATGTGATGTATTATATTTATGGATTTATGTATATTGAATCAGCCTTGAGACCCTGGTATAAAACCCATTTGGTCCTGATGTATAATTTGTTTGATGTGTTGCTGGATTCAGTTTGCTAGGATCTTGCTGAATATTTTTGCATCAACATTCATTAGTGATATTGGTCTGTAATTTTCTTTCCTTGTTGGGTCTTTTCCTGGTTTGGCGATCAAGGTGATGTTTGCTTCATAGAATGTGTTGGGTAGTATTACTTCTTTTTCTATATTTTGGAAAAGGTTAGGTAATATAAGTACTAGTTCCTCTTTAAAGGTTTGGTAGAATTCCCATGTGAAGCCATCTGGTCCTGGGCTTTTCTTTTTAGGGAGATTTTGTATAGTTGATGCTATTTCAGAACTTGATATAGGCCTGTTCAATATTTCCACTTCATTCTGACTAAGTCTAGGAAGGTGGTGTGCTTCCAAATATTGGTCTATTTCCTTCAGATTTTTGTATTTCTGGGAATAGAGTTTCTTGTAATATTCATTAAGGATTTTTTGAATTTCTGAGAAGTCTGTTGTTATTTTGTCTTTGCCATTTCTGGTTGATGAAATTAGAAATTTTACTCTTTTATTCCTGGTTATGTTAGCCAAAGGTTTATCTATTTTATTTACCTTTTAAAAAAAACAACTTTTTGATTTATTGATCTGTTGTATAATACTTTTGTTTTATTTTATTTAATTCTGCTCTAATATTGGTTATTTCTTTTCTTCTGTTGGGTTTGGAATTGGAATGTCCTTCCTTTTCCAGTTGCTTGAGATGTCCCATTAAGTTTTTAACTTCTTCTCTTTCTGTTCTCTTGAGGAAGGCTTGCAATGCTATAAATTTCCCTTTTAGGACTGCCTTTGTGGTATCCCAGAGGTTCTAGTAATTCATGTCTTCATTATTGTTTTGTTCCAAAAATTTGGTAATTTCCTTCTTAATCTTATCTGTGACCCACATATCATTCAGCATAAGGTTATTCAGTTTCCATGTTTTTCTATGAGTATGCAGATTCCTGTTGTTATTGAGTTCAACTTTTATTCCATGACGGTCCAAGAAGATGTAACTTTTGAAATGCTCCTTGAATTTCTAATTCCAACTTTACTTCTATTCTATTAATCTTATTTGCAATCCAAACTCTGAATTCAATTTCTGACATCTCAGCCATTTATTTATGAATGGGATCTTCTTGTATGTCCACCTTGTCATTCCTTGGGGGAGTTGATCTACTCTGATTATTCATGATGCCAGAGCTTTTCCTCTGATTCCATCCCATAATTATTTTTCACTATTTGGCTAGATGAGTAGATAAAATGAAATTGTGTTGGGGGCTCCTGGAGTAGTGATTAACCAGCCCTTCACCAAAGAGGTGGGACTGTTGACTGCAGCTTTTTCCCTACAGCTTTACAAAGGACCTGTACAGTACTATGGCCTGAGACACTGGGGACCTGCTTGGTGAGGTGGGAGTAAGTGACTCTGTCTTGTTTTCAGCTGGTCTCTGTCCAATCCTAGTGAATCAATACCTCTAGGTTGAAGTCTCAGTCTGATCTTAGTGAATCAATATCTCTGGGTTGAAGTCTGAGCTGTGGAGAAATACCAGCAACTAAGACACCCTGCCTCCCATGGGCAACAACTGGAAAAGGAAAATCAAACCTTGACACAATAACACAACCAGGGTACCACCTTGGATGGCCCTCAGGTGATTGGCCCAGGTCAAAAGTTCCAAATCAATTGTCCCACGTGGCACCCAGTGTCAAGTGGGAGAGTTCAAAAGATGTCCAGCAACTAGATAGCAGGGGTATGCTGGCAGCTTGAGTATGACTCACTCTGGTGCTCTGTGGAGTCAGAAAGGCCCACCCAGCAAATGAATTAGTCCTAGAAGGTTGATGCTTCCTACCCCTCCTTGTACCTTGGTCACACCCACTCACTGGTAACCCCACAGGGCTGTGACCCAGTTCCCTTAAATGAGCAGATGATTCAGGGGTTTGCACCTGCCTGAGTCACAGGGAGCTCTATGTCTTCTCTGCCAGGCCACCAGACTCTGCCACCAGTCGGCAGGGTGAGCTAAAACCTGACAACCTTGGGTGCTTAATGGAAGCTAGGGAGTTTCATTCAGTTCCAGCCCCACCCCAGATTGATGTTGCTGCCACTTATATTCTTGCAGAATTTGTGTTTCTGTCCCATCTATATTACCCTGAAGGCCAGGTGCTGTTGAGTTCACAGAAACTGCAGCTCAGCCCCACGCTATGCTGCTGCTGCTGCTGCACCAATTCTCATGGAGCTGGCATCTCTGTCTCCACCGCACTCTGTGATGGGGTGGGTGTGGTTAGAGCTCACAAAGGGCTCTCAGTTCTTGCCCCTCCCTGGGCTGGTGCTGCCACCACACCTTTTTTGGTCCCAGCTATGTTCCTCTGGGGACCAGGTGCATTTTAGGCTCACAAAAGCAGCACTTCTGACTGAGCCCTACCCTGGGAGTATGCCATCTCTGCCCACACATATTTTAGTCTCTGTCCCTGCCACGCCATGCCCCAGGAAGATACCGCCTTAGGCATACCCTTTGCTCATGGGACCTGCATTTCCATCCCAGATCTGTTCCACCAGTGGCTGCCACAGGAGTAAAGACCCTGCTCCCTCTGATTTCAAAGAGAGGCAGGAAGTTTCTCTCCAAAATATCCACAGGGGTGTGAGCCCTATTGTTCCTGCCACTGCTGCACTGTGCTAAGGGGCACTGCCTCTCCCTCTCCCATATGATTCCCTTGCTCCACAGTCCCAGATCCACACCTGTGCCACAGAGTGAGCATAGACATGCAACAGCCCATGCCTTGTCCACACCTCTCAAGAAAATGCCCAAGAATCTGGACTTCATGGGGGACAGGCTTCCAGACCTCAGGGTGAAAGTGGAGGGGAGTACTGGGAGTTCAGAATTTTGGGTAGAGTATATATTCAGTTTTATGCCTGGCAGGAGAGTGCCATGACATACTAGTGGGTCCTCTCTGGGGAAGAAGTTCTGGTTTTTAGAGGATCCCTCCTGTGGGATAAAATAGGAGGAGACCTGAACTCTGTGTGCTTGTTTGTAGAAAGTATACTGCTAGCCATTCTCATGGGGTAGGGAACTTCTATCCATTTGGCAATGGATTTTGTACCCATTATTTGTTTTCTTGGGTTCACAGCTCACCTCAGCAGGGGTGATTTGCACTCTTCAACTTTCTCTTTTGGCTCAGCTCCAAACCATCAGCTTACTTACTAAACCTCTGTCCTTTAACTCTCCTTCTAGATGGCAGCCTCTGTGGAAAGCTGGCTTTAGTTGGCCATCTTGCCTCCCCCACTCCTTTTTGGCTTTTTTTAATGTTCACTCTTTATTGGTATAAGACAGTTTATCCTTGTGGTTTTAATTTGTGATTCCCTGATGATTAGTGAAGTTGGCACTTTTGGTATGTTTGTTCACCATCTGTGTGTCTTCTTTGGAAAGATGTCTATCCATGTCCATGTCCTTTGTCTGTCTTTAATTGAGTTATTTTCTTTTTCTCTTGGAAAATCATTTGAGCTCTTTGTAGACTGGCTAGCAGGTGTTTGTCAGACATACGATCTGTAACTATCTTCTCCTGTACTGTAGGCTATCTACTCTGTGAATTATTTCTTCTGTGTGGAATCCTTTTAATTTAATTAAGTCATATTTCTCTATGTTTGTTTTTGTTGCATTTACTTTAGAGGTCTTAATCATAAATTCTTTGCCTAGGTCACTGCTCAGGAAAGTTTTTCCTGTTTTTTCTTCTAGAGTTTTTTATAGTTTGTTTTATGGGTAAGTCTTTAATGCACCTTAATTTTTGTATGTGGTGAGAGAGAAGGATCTAGCTTTATTCTTCTGCATGTGGCTGTCCCATTTTCCAATACCATTTATTGAACAAAGTATCTTTTCTCCAGTGTCTGTTTTCATCTACTTTCTCAAAGATCAGTTGGTTGTGGCCATGTGGCTTTATTGATGGGTTCTCTGCTCTGATTCATTGATCTATGAGTCTATTTCTATTGAGTTTACCATGCTGTTTTCTCATTGCACCCTTACAGTATAATTTTGTATCTGGTAGTGTGATGCCTACAGATTTGTTTTATTTTTTTAGGGTTGCTTTGGCTATTTGGGCTCTTTTTGGCTTCCATATGAATTTTAGAATTGTTTTTCATACTTCTGTGAAAAATGGCATTGGTATTTTGACAGGAATTGCATTGAATCTGTATATTGCTTTGAGAAGTGTGGTCTTTTAACAATATTGATACTTCTGATTGATCCATGACATGGGATGTTTCCACTTGTTTGTCATTTATGATTTCCTTCATCAGTGCCTTCTAGTTCACTTATAGAGATCTTTCACATCTGTGTTTATATATATCACTAAGTTACTTTATACAATTGTAACTGGGATTGAGTTCTTGATTTGATTGTCAGCTTGGTCCTTATAGGCATATAGGCATGCTACTCATTTTTTGTATGATGAATTTTTATCCTGAAAATTTACTGAATTCATTTATCAAATCTAGTAGTCTTTGGAGGAGTTATTGCACTTTTCTAGGTGTAAGGTCATATCATCAGTGAACAGAAATCACTTGACTTCCTCCTTTCCAATTTAGTTGCCCTTTATTGCTTCCTTTTGCCTGTTTTCTCTCACTCTGGCTAGGACTTCTAGTACTGTGTTGAAGAGAAGTGGTAATAGTAAGCGTTGTCTTGTTCTAGTTCCTAGGGGGATGCAGCCAACTTTTCCCATTCAGGATGATGTTGGCTATGTGTTTCTCATATACAGCTTTTATTTTTTTGAGGTTTGTCTCTTTTATACCTTGTTTGTTGGAGGATTTTATCATAAAAAGATGATGTATTTTATCAGAAGCTTTTTCTGCAAAATCATAGGCCCCTCCCCCTGTCTACACAGGGTGCAGGGCTCCTGCAGCAGGGACCAAGTGGCCTCAAAGCTGAGCATTTGGAGCAGAGGGAGGAGCTTTCACACTAGAAACATTCCAGTGGTTAGACAGGGGGCAGGGGTTTTACATAACATTTGGCTAAATTGCCACCTAGAGATAAGACAGTGATGTCTGTCAATTCCGAGAGTCCTGAGCTCCAGGACTGGAGAGCAACAGGGAAGCAAACCATGTTTCCACAGGCACAGGCAGCCCCTTACCCGCCAGACCTCAGTGAGTCTCAGCAGTAGCTCCCTCTGCAAACTCATACAAGGCTGGCACTTGTGCCCACCACTGAGATATCAAACGGTGGAGCTCAGTGGTTCAGCTTGATAGAAAAGAGGTCATACTCTGTAAAACTATTTAAATTTGAGCCAAATTTGAGGACCCTGACCTGGAGACACACCCAAGAATCCTTGAGCAAGTGGACTCTTGGTGGTGGGGTTACAGTTTGGTTTTATATATTTCAGGGAAACAGCAGTTACAGGTGAGGACATAAATCAATATGTGCACAAGATATATTCAATTGGCCCAAAAAGGTGGGACATCTGGAAGTGGTAGTCCACAGGTTACAGATGGTTTTAAAGATTTTTTTGCTGACAATGGCTGAAAGAGTTAGGCTCTGTCTAATAGACCAGGAGTCAAAGAAAAGGAATGTTGAGTTAGTGTAAGTGTCTGTTAATCAGACACACTTTAGGACATGTCCCCAGATCAAGTGGTCAGTGTGTACACTGAGGACCTGCAGGTGTGTCCTGCTTGGCCTTAGGCCTGTTAGTGAGTCATGGAGGATGTCTCTAAGGGAGGGGCATGAGGGGTAGGTCTGATCTCTTTCTTGTCTAGGAACTGAGTTTTAGGGATCTCCTTGGCCAAGAGGGAGGTCCAGTCAATGAGTCACTGAGTGGGAAACTTAAGATTTTATTTTAGTTCACAAGCTTCTCCCAGCTGTGCTCCCCCACCAGGGGCTGAGCACTCCACTCCACAGACAGCCTGCTGCTTGAAGCAGCTCAGAGCATCTCTGGGTAAACCAAACCCTGGCATGTCCACGTCTGTTTCTGCTGCAGCTTTACTCACAAGCACCACCTGCTGGCCAACATGAACTGCAGGTTCAGGGTGGGGGGAGGCAGCCAGCCTGCACACACACCTACCACATTGCTACTGAAATGAGCATTTGGGAAAGCCAGCACACAAAAGCTATTTATTACTAAGGAATGAATAGAGATTTGGTCTCCCATGCTTAAAACGCAAGATGAATGACTATAAAACATACAATATAGTCATGTCTTCCAAGGGAAAAACAAATACCATGAATGAGAAAAAAATCAGATATAAGAAGAAGACAGTTTATCCAGATGAGAAGGGACCAGAAAACAATTCTGAGAGTATGAAAAAGCAGGGTGTTACATCAACCCCCAAAGACCACACTCTCTCTCCAGCAATGGGCTGCAACTACAGTGAAGTCTTGAAACAGCAGATAAAAATTTCAAAATATTTATTTTAAAGAAACTTAGTGATATACAAAAAATGTTGAAAACCAACACAAAGAAATCAGAAAAACAATTTAGGATATGAATAAAAAATTTACTGAAGAGGTAGATTTTTTTTATAAAGAATTTCTGGGCTTGGCACCTATGGCTCAAGTGGCTAAGGTGCCAGCCACATACACCTAAGGTGGCAGGTTCGAATCTAGCCCAGGCCCACCAAACAACAATGATGTCTGCAACCAAAAAATAGACGGGTGTTGTGGTGGGTGCCTGTGGTCCCAGCTACTTGGGAGGCAGAGGCAGGAGACTCACTTGAGCCCAGGAGTTAGAGGTTGCTGTGAGCTGTGGTGCCACAGTACTCTACCCAGGGGGACAGCTTGAGGGTCTGTCTCAAAAAAAAAAAAAAGGAATTTCTGGAAATGATGCATTCGTTGAAAGAATTATAAAACATGGTTAAAAGCTCTAACAGTAGAATATAATCTCAGGGCATAAAGACAGCTTTTTTAAATTAACCGAATCAGAAAAATATAAAGAAGAAAAGAATTCAAAAACATCAACCATACTTTGAGAAATATGGGATTATGTGAAATCTCCAAACCCATGAGCCTTCTTCTCCCTGAGGAAGGAGAAGAAAAAGTAAGAAGTATGGAAAATCTGCTTGAGGGAATTGTTGAGAAAAACATCCTTGATCTTGCTAGAGGCTCAGGCATCAGATACAAGAAGCTCAGAGAACTCCTGGGAGACACACTGCAAGATGGACTTCACCACGGCGCAGTCATCAGACGTGTAAGTCAGTGTGAGGGAAAACTCAGCGGCAAGAGAAAAGCTGCTGATACTCCAGAAGGGAACCCCGTCAGACCAACATCAGAAGCCTTACAAGCCAAGAGACACTATTTTCAATCTTCTTAAAGAAAAAAGCTGTTAGCCAATGATTTTGTATCCCACTAAACTAAGCTTCATAAATAAAGGAGAAATAAAGTCTTTCCCAGAGAAGCAAAGACTAAGGGAAGTTGTCACCATGAGACTAGCCCTACAAGATATGCTCAAAAGTGGCTCAGCGCCTGTGGCTCAATCGGCTAAGGCACCAGCCAAAGACACCTAAGATCCACAGGTTCGAATCCCCAGCCCGGGCCCACCAAACAACAATGACGGCTGCAACCAAAAAACAGCCAGGCATTGTGGCGGGCGCCTGTGGTCCCAGCTACTTGGGAGGTTGAGGCAGTAGACTCACTTGAGCCCAGGAGTTGGGGGTTGCTATGAGCTGTGATGCCATGGCACTCTACCCAGGGGGATAGCTTGAGGCTCCGTCTCAAAAAAAGAAAAAAAAGATATGCTCAAAAGAGTTCTAAACATTGAAAAGTTGAAACTCATCAGTATAAAAACTTTCAAAAAGACCAGCCACAGTGCCTCATGCCTGCAATCCTAGCAGTCTGGGAGGCCAAGCAGGAGGATTGCTTGAGGTCAATAGTTCGAGACCAGAGACCAGCGTAAGCAAGAGTGAGACACTGTTTCTAACAAAAGTAGAAAAACTAGCTGGGCATTGTAGCAGAATGGTGAGCCAGGAGACTCAGGACATCAACAGTGTTAACCACTGACAAAACATCCACTCATCTCAGGCTGAGTCAGTCCTTCAGAGCTGGACACAAGTGGCCAGTGAGGGTCCTCTCCTCTCTGCACTGAGAGAGCTCCCAGCAGAGAACAGGTGCTCTACAACTGTCTCTGTTTTGAGCTGAGAGAAGAGATTTCAGATGAGAAGGAATTAGAGTAAAGACTCAGGCAAGATTTTTAAAAAAGCAGTTTTGACACCCCGAAAGGATCACAATAGGTCAGATTGATTACATTGCAAAGCCTCTGCACAGCAAAGGAAATAATGAACCGAGTTAATAGACAATCTAGAATTGGAGAAAATATTAATGCCTTATAAATTCAACAGAGGGCTAGTATCAAGGATCTACAAAGAACTTAAACAAATAGGTAAGAAACAAATAACCCCATTAAAAAGACATGAACAGAACTTTTTCATAAGAAGATAGACTAATGGACAACAAATATATGAAAAAATGCTCAAATCACTAATCATGAAATGCCAATTATATGTTAGAATGGCTTTTATTAAAATTCCAAAAGCGATAGATGCTGATGTGGACGCAGAGAGAAGGGAACACTCACACACTATGGGTGGGACTGTGGTTTAGTACAGCTTCTATGGAAAACAGTATGAAGATTCTGCAAATAAATAAATTTAAGCTCACAGTTTGATCCAGCAGCAACCCCACTGCCAGGTATCTACCAAAGGAGAAGTCATTTTATCCAAAGGGCACCTGCCCTCTAATGTTTACTGCAGCTCAGTTCACAATTGCAAATCTATGGAGTCAATCTAACTTCCCATCAAATCACAAGTGAATGAAGAGCTTGTGTGTGTATATACATATATATTCATTCCATATATATACATCACACACCTAGATGAGTATATCTGTACCATGAAGTACAGTCAGTCCCCAATTTACAAACATCTGACTTACATACAACTCACACAAATGGAGGCTGTTACAGTAGGTACCCAAGTTACAAACGTCTCACTGACATATGACTTACACTTACCAACAGAAGCTATTATAGGTAACAGGTAAATGTATCTGTTCCAACTTACAAATTCAACTTATGAACAAATCTATAGAACCTACCTTGTTCATAACCTGAGTAACGCCTGTATTACTCACCTACAAAAAGGACAGTAATGTAGGAGACACCAACATCTGAGCAAGGTGATCTGCAGCTGAGGCGTGGACCTCGGGCCATTCCTCCACAGGAGTTCCTTGTGGAAGAAGAGCCCGTGCCCTCAGCCCGTAGTCATTGTTAATTACTCCCCTCACCTGTGTTCTGGCTCAATAAAAGCCTGGTGTGGAGGTTGCTCAGGGCTATCTGGAAAGTAAGGGCTAGCCCGCCTTCCACAAGCTTGTACTTCTAAACCGCCTCTCGCCTGGTTCCTTCCTGCGCTAACCGAGAGCAGGGCCATAGGAGCCCAACGGGTCGCGACACTGTAATAATGTTTTTTGCAGCAACTTGGATAGAACTGGAGACCATTAACCTAAGTGAAGTATCTTGGGAATAGAGAAACAAACACCACATGTGCTCTCTAATAATTGGTAGCTAAACAATGGGCACACACAGCACAAAGAGATGTAAAGGACATTGCAGATCAAGAAGGATGGAGGGTGGCAGGGGTGAGGGTAAAATTTACCTACCTGTCAGGTACAACAAACACTATTCTAGTGATGGACACAGTAAAAACCCTGATTTAAACCTTAAATAAATTATCCATGTGACAAAAATATCTGTACCTCTTAATATTGTGAAATTTAAAAATTACTAAAAATATTGATCCTAAACATATATGGACCCAACATTGGAGCACCCTGATTCATAACACAAATACTACTAGACCTTAAAAAAAAGATAGGCAACAATTCAACAGTAGTGCAACCCCAAATTTTCTCCTAGTCTTTTGCATGAACAGTGAGCATGCCTAGTCTTTCCTCTACTTCCTGAGGCTTATTAACAAATACGATGATATATAACTTTCTCCATTTTCTGTCAATAGTAACCACTCAATTTTTTTTGAAAGGTGGTAAGTACATTCACTCTTTTACAACTATACAGAAAAGGAATTGTTAAGTAAAATTATTTTAAAATGTGTTGTGCTCTTTCAAACTGTTAAAAATTTTCACAGAGGTAGTTTCATGCCTTTTAAACAGCAATTGCTGATGGCTAGTTGATTAGCCATCAAAGCTGCCAGAATAGAAAGGTTTGTTAATTGACCTGCTGCTGAGAAAAGGTCACTTGGTCAATCTCAGATCCAGGGAGATACACGCTGGGTACAGAACACCTGATGTTGTGAACACTGTTGGGAAGCCTGTTTGTTGGGTGCACATGTCACTGGATCTGGTGAGTTATTGACTCAAGGACTAGGAGGCTGATGCAGCAGCTGTATCGTCTTTCCTGAGTTTCATTCTAATTTGGAATCTAGAGCTGCAGCCATAGAAAATACTTTTCCAGATTTCCTCATTCTTCCTATACTGTGAGCTCCTCCAGGGTAATGTTACAGAAAAGAATATTCAATGATACTTGTTGGAGCCTGGGAAGGAAGACCTTATTTGGGACTGTTGTGATAGGTATATGGAACACTGCTATGGGGCCTTGCAGTGGAAGAGAGAGATTGAGATTAAGTCCAAATACAGCACCAACAAGTGGAAAGTCATGCCAATGAGCAGTATGTGTTTTAGTAGATGGAAAATTCCTAAAATAAAATGGCAGGGAAGGTGGTCAGACACCATTCAGGGGGTAGAGGAGGATGAGGAACCTGATCAGATACCGAGGACCATCAGATATTGAGGATGGGGTGTTCTTGCTAAACTGATTGACCAGGATTCTTTGCTAAAACTAGATTTAGAAGACCCACAGATAAGCCCAGCAAAGATCCAGAGGCCTGAATAAACTTTGGCCAAGCAAAGAATCTTTGTCATCAAGGAACCACATGTTATTTATTACTATACCTTTCACGGTGCCCAACAAATGTCTGGTAAATAATAGATTCTCACTGAATGTTCATCACCAGCAAGCAAATTTCCCTGGATATTCCCTAGGCTCTAGATTAATTTCCAGGGACTGGGAGATAAACAAGATACCATCATCAAATGAACAGAAGTGGGGTGAGAATGAGAGAGAGATGGAGACAGAGAGAGATAGAGAGACACAGAGACATAAAGAGAGGCAGAGAGAAATAGACAAGGAGAGAATTACACCCTGAGAGCTCTTCAGGGATTTTGACATGGTTAACAGATTTATAAAGAGTACTAAAATGTGAGTGGAAGTGTCATGGCAAAGTAAGGAAAGAATAATGGCTGCTCTGAAATTTTTCCAGGATACCATCATTTGAGCCATGCTTAATTCAACAGCCTAAATCCTGCATAGGAGCAATCCCAGAATGATTTCTGATGAGCTTTGAAGCCCTGCTTGCACAGTCTGGCAGCATCAGGGTGGCCATCCCCTGCACAAAATCTGGGGACCCAAAGTGCCCTGAGGCCCCATGTCATTGAATGTGGATATGTGGGATCAGGCCCAGTGGAGTCCTGGCTTGAGTCTATATCACACTGGGTCCACATGGTGATCATCACCCTGGTTCCTGAGTCTATCATTGGAATGGTCAAACAAAGGCTGCAGAGCCCTCTGATTGGTTTCTTGACTTACAGAATAAAAGCTGTTATAAAAGCAAGACCAAATGGAAACCCCTGAAATTCCTTTCATCTCCCACTCCTGACCAAAAAAAAAAAAAAAAACACAGATCAAAACCAAATATATCATATCTGCTCTTAAATAATCAAGGGTGCTGGAGTATCAGTCCCCATTTAAGCCACATGTCTGGCCCCTGCAGAGACAACTGGGTCACAGACAACAGCAAAGTACCATAAATTTAACCACGTAGTAACCAGAGTCACAGCTGTGCTAGATGTTGTGTCTTTACCATAACCTATTAACATAAACATTATGTGTTTTATGTGTTGTTATGGATGGACAACAGTGTATATTCACAAGCAAACCTACTTTTTTTTGGCCGGGGCTGGGTTTGAACTCATCACCTCCGGCATATGGGGCCAGCGCCCTACCCTTTTGAGCCACAGGCGCCACCTGAGGCAAATCTGCTTTAATCCTCTTTAGTATAAGGTAATGTGAAGGAATATTTCACAGAATACCACACCAGCCCACTCTGCTGATGAAATCATTTTAATTGGACCTAATAGGCTAGAAGGATAAATACTCCAGATGCTTCATTAAGAAACATGGTACAAGGTGGGAAGCAAACCCCCAAAGTTCAGGGTCCAGTATTGCAGGACATTCTGGAATGTCACAAAGTTATGGACATGTTGTTGCTCGGTGGTAGCACCTTCTAGCACTAGGAACAAAACACAGTAATTAGAGGCCCTTTCAGGTTTTAGAGAAATGTAAATCGTGCTTGGGAATGCTCTGACTCCTTATTGGGTGGCATGGTAACCTACCAGTTTTGAGTATTCCAGAGAAATAAAGGGAACTGTGAAGGTTTGGACTGCACAAAATGGCCCTGTCTGGACCGTGTGACCTGGCAGAATCCATGGCACTAGAGGCACCATGATGAGAAAGATGTTGTGTGCAGGAGGAGAGTGGCTGACCCGTGCAGGTCCCAAGCAAGGTCACATCATCCACAGCAGATGGGAGTGCCTGGTGTTGTGACCTGTCTTACAGTCAGAGCCTTCTGGTCATCATGGGCTGGACTGTCAGGCCCATCACATCACAAGTTGGAGGTCCCAGCATCAATTTATCATGAGATCTTGGATGGGTAAGGGCTGGAAAGGAGAAAGGGCTGAAGAACAGAGATAAAGGGTACAGGAAGAGATGTGAGGATGGACATGAAGGTCTTGAGTGTGAGGACTGGAGTCTTGAAGGCCACTCCACACCAGAAAGCATCTACTACAGAAGGGACAGCAAAGGGCCACGGGGCAGAGCTTGAGAGTGAGGAGAGCAGAATGGGAGAAGCGCTGCTCACCATCACTGCTGGGGCCCTCCTGGGAGTTGGTGCTTCTGGCCTTGGGCACCTGGGACAGGGGAGGACTATTGCCTCACTGGTCCTCCTCTTATGACTTTGCCCACAAATTGTGACCAACCAGAATCCTGGAGAATCTGTGCCCAGGGAAGAAAACTTAAAAATATATATACCCTGGAGATCCTGACCTCCATGGACTAAGATAAAACTCCCCAAAACTCTAGTAAAAGAAAAGATACAGACTGCTGTGAAACAAATACAAACCATCCCACTGTCAAACTGGTCATGGGCAGTATAGAATTCTGGAAGACATGGTCACAAAGTTTTCAGGGGAAATTATTTTAAGCCTAAAATTTTATATCCAAGATCAAGGGTAAGGTTAAAAAACAAACATATTAAAACTCATAAACTTTATCACTAATGCACCTTCCCTAAAAAAAAAAAAAAAAAAATTATGGAGGGTATGCTGAGTTAGAGTGAATCACAAAACACGAGGACAGGAGATGGGAGAAGCCACAGCATTCCTAAGTCACTACTGCTTCATGAGGGACACTCCCCAGACATTGGTGTGAAGCCGCCTTTCATTATGCTCAGGGATTCCATGGGTCAGGAATTTGGAGAGGGCACAGGGACAGCTTGCCCCTGCTCCTCAGCAAGAGACTCAAAGGCTGAGGTGACCTGACAGGTAAGGCTGGTGACTCTGTGCCTCTGGTGGGTCACAGTGGCTGTGGCTGGGTTTCCAGAAGGTCTATTGGCCAAAGCACCTACCTGTGGTCACTCCATGTGGTCCACAGGAGCTAGTCTGGTTCCATGAGCAAGAATGGCAGAGGACATTGGCCTTCCTGTGGCCTGGAAGCCATGTGGCATCACTTCTGCTGTGCTCTGTGGGCCCAGACAGCCACGAAAGTCTACCCAGGTTTGGGGAGCGGAGACAGGTCCAGCTCTAGGAAGTATGAGGAATGGGAGATGGAAGTATGAGGAATGGAAGACGCCACTACAATCATCCTTGGAAAATACAGTCACCTATACCAGTGAGCAGAGTAATCAGTAAAATCTGTAGTGGAATCTGAGTAACCGCTCCTGGTGAGACAGGACATTGCAGCTGATGAGCGCAGGAAGCCCTGGCCCCCCTGCTGTGCAGTGCATCCCTGTAGCAAAATCACACTGGTACCCCATGCATTATACTACTTCTAAATGTAAATTTTTAAAGCATGAGCATATGTATAAAAATGAATAAAATATTTGGTGATTTCTAAATGCTATGTTGGAGATGGAAGCAGGGGGAAGAGCATAAACATACACTAAAAATCTCGTTCACTTCTGTGGTTAAAGGAAGAAATTACTTCTGGACATTAAATTCAGACTATGTTCATGTGTATTAGTTAAATATATAAAACTGTGGTATAGTATTTTATCATTTAAAAAATAATAATAATTCTTAAGGTCAACCATTAGAACACTGGATATAAGGTGTAATTTCCAAACCACTAAAAGAATAAAGGTAACGAAAACAATAAAACAAACAACAACAAGGTGTTTTAAGTTGGAAATAAGATATTCTAACCACATCATTAATCACAATTAATATGAATTTCATCTCCATTTTAAAGAGAGAAATTTCTAAATCGTGGTGCTTGACATCCAACTCTATTATTTGCAACAAAAAAGCCTAAATTTCAAAAATACAAAACAGAAAGAGCAAAGTTGAATGTAAATGCTAACAAAAAGACATCAGGAATGCCATTGGTAATAACAGCCAAGGTAGAGGTCAAGGTAAAAAGCATCAAATGAGAAGGAGATGAGTATTTTATGTTATAAAATTTACAATCCCCCCCGAAATATAACAATCACCAATTTTATGAAGAGGCCAGCATTGCATTGACATTTATAGAGTTAAAACTTGTGGAAATATGAGAGAAATGACAGACCACAATCTTATTGAAAGATTTTAAAACATCTTTCACAACATAAGATAGCACCTAGACAAAAAAAAAAAAAAGATTATGCCATAGAGGGTTTAAGTAAGGCAATTATTTAAGTATCTCTGCTCTTTTCATCAGGACTGTCCATCTAGTCTAATCAATCTCTGCACAGCTGTACTGCAGGTGTGAATAGTGTGTGGTAAAAAGACTGCACATTATTTTCAAATACTTGTGGAACAGTTTTTAAAGTTTATTTATTTATCTAATCAGGGCATTTAGCATATCCAGCACCTCACACATTGTCCTTCCTTTGTGGTGGGAATTCAAACCTCTCTTCTAGCTATTTTGAAGTGTGTGATGTTGTCAACCATGACCACAGTCACCCTGCTGTGTGATGGAGCACAGAACCCTCCTGCTGTCTCCCTGTGACTCTGTGCCCACTGACCAGTCTCTCCCCCACCCTCCTGGAACATTTCTTGACTGCTCTTTTATTCTGGAAAAAAAAAAAAAACTCACCAAATTCCAAAAGGCAAAAATCATATAGACCACATTCATTGAAATGATTCAGTAAAACTAGTATCACGTGCATCTCACTTAGAAATTAAAACCCCTCTAAATAAATCTTGGTTTAAAGTGAATATCAAAACTGAAACCACATGTCTTATGTGAGGCACACAAAACAGTAAGACATATGGAAGTGGACAGCAGTGAGGTGCTATGGGGGCCAAGACATAGGGAAGTGGACAGCAGTGTGGTGTTACGGAGGCCAAGACATAGGGAAGTGGACAGCAGTGTGGTGCTACGGGGGCCAAGACATAGGGAAGTGGACAACAGTGTGGTGCTACGGGGGCCAAGACATATGGAAGTGGACAGCAGCGTGGTCCACTGCTGGAGGTTGGAAGAGGTGATATGGGGGTGTCAGTTTTCCACAGGCACAAAATCAACATCACACAAGGTGAGTGAGTTGCAGAGATCTGCTGTGGAACACAGGGCCTGTGGTCAGCAACCGGGTATCATGCACTTAAAAACTTAGAGGTGAAGATCCCATGGTAAGCGTTCTTATAACAAGAAAGGTGGGGGGGAAACACTAGGAAACTTTAGAGGTGACGATGGTGACAGTAACACAAATATAGAAGTACGTCTAAACTTACCAAATTGTACACATCAATTATGTGCAGGTTTTTATGTGCCAATTATGCCTTAATAAAGCTGGGGAAAAAAATATGCTTAAACTAAAATTACAAACAATCAGAAATAAATGTCAGTGAGATTACAAAAGATAAAAATCTATGGAATGTTGCCAAAGCCTCATTCGACAATTTTGGCCATATTTGCACACAGGACAGACCAAAAATAGAAGGATTCAAATCAAGAAGGTAAAACTAACTAAATAAACAAACATAAAAACAAAGGCAGAGCCAGGCACAGTGTCTAATCCTGGCAACTTGGGAGGTGGAGGGGAGAGGATGACTTGAGGCCAGGAGTTCAAGACCAGCCTGTGTGACATAGTAGGAAGACTGTCTTTAAAATAAAAAGTCAGAAAAAGCAGATATTAGCACCACAAAAATAAGAAAATTATTTCAAAAGAGTAGTAGTTCATAGCCAAGTATGTTTCACCCCAGGAGTGCAGGAACACATCAGAAAGTTTGTCAGCTGCAACAAGCTGCATTTAAAAAGGGAAGCTGTGTGGTCACTTCAAGAGATGAAAAGGCACTGTCATCTTTTTTAAATATTGTATTACCTAGGAAAATATTTAAGCTTCCCTAACTCGATAAGGGTAACTTCAAAAACCCACAGCAAACCCCATATCTTCAGGTAAAAGCTTAGAAACTTCAGCTGAGCCTGATTCAAAATGACTAGACAATCACACACCATCCCAGGAGTCCTGGATACCCAAGAAAGTGAAAAGAAGAAATGAGTATTTATATTCAAAAGCTGCCTTCATACATATTTTAATTTAATTGATGACATGATTGCTTGTATAAAAATAATTCGCTAAAAATTGTTAGAATTTATGAGTTCAATGAAGGGTCAGATAAGAGAACAACATTCCAAAACCAACAGTTTCCTCACCAATGACGACTAACTAGAAAAAGGCAAGTTTGGGTAATTTGTGTTTTACAAGGAATTGGCCTATTTCTTCCAAGTTGTTGAAGTGATGAATCTAATGGCATTCTCTAATTGACTGAAGCATGTTCAGGTCTGGAAAAGAAGGTCCTGCAAGGCAGGCTGAGCAGGGTGGTGGGGAAAGGGGTAGGAGGAGAACAGGTTAAGACGGTGTCAGGAAAATGTAGGCAGCTGTCGAGAGCTGCTGGGAGATTAACAGGATGAGGTGTGCAGTGTGTTCACTGGAGGCCACAACGGCGAACAGCAGGCAGCCTTGAGAGTAGCGTCAGAGCCTGGGGCAGGGGGAGGGCAGGTGGGGATGCTTAGCGGGGGCTTCGCACCTCTCCTTTGAAGGAGACAGTGCAGTTATTCAGGGTCATGCGAACACTTCCTCCACTCACGTTCCTCATTCCTTGGCCAGAAATGTTGGTCATGGCTATTCCTGTTTTTAAAAGTGGGTCAGGGACACTAGCACGGTTAATTTACCTTTAGTATTTCTGTTAGAAAAGCAGATATGATTTCCTCACTTTGGATGGAGCCCCTTCTCTAGGACAGGAGCCAGAAGCATCATGGTTAAATCACAGTTACTCATAAATTAAGTGCTGATTGTAACCCCATGAGCTGTGTAGCCTCTCCTGCCTCAGTTTCCTCATCCATGATCATTTGTTAGAATACTACTTGCCTTATTAATAAGCACCTGTCACCCATATTAACTATCGCTTAAGGTCATCAATTTCTCTGTATGGCATTTTCACAGGAGGTTTCCTCTGTAACAAAATACTGAGAGTTTGTTCCCCCATGACAGGAATCCAGGAGCTGGGAACTTGCTTATAAACCAGGTGGGTTACAAGGACAGACAATGACAGACCTGTTGACCCTGTAAAGTCCCCGAGACACTTCCCCTGGCAGCTCCCCAGCTGTCATGCCTCACAGCCAGGGCTCAGTGCTGGCGTCACCCCTTCCCCATCTTTCCCTCATCCCCAAGAATCCCAGAGGATCCAGGGTTAGGCTCCCTTAGTCTAATGAGAAGGAAGCATTCTGGCTTTTAAGATTATTTTCTTTCCCCCATCCCCAGCACGTGGTGAAAACCGTAATTTGCCACTCCAAGGAATGACCTTGCCAGGGAAGAGCACTATACACCTAAGTCCTTGCCACTGCCAGGCCTGGCGTCACCACCATGATGAACACAGCAGTCACCATGGGACCAGGCCACTCTGACCACTACACACCCAGACAGGGTGACTTAACGGCTCTCTCTTTCCAAATTGGCCTCTCTAGCCCCATCTAACAAATCAACACACAAATCATTAAACGGTTCATTATCCCCGTAACATGATTCACTCCTTGTGCCAAGAAATGCAGGGGGTGCTGGGAGACTTGAAAATATTCCATTTGAAGCTGAGAGAGGGAGAGAGAGAGGAGAAGGAGGTAGGACAAGGAGAGAGGAGAAGGAGGGAGGAGAGAGAGAAGAGGAGGGAGAGGGGGGACAGAGAGGGGGGACAGAGAGGGGGGAAGAGAGGAGAAAGAGGAGAGAGGAAGAGAGAGAGGAGAGAAAGAGAGAAGAAGAGAGTAAGAGCCAGAGAGTGGGAGACGGGGAGAGAGGGAGAGGAGAGAGGGAGTGAGAGTGCAAGCAGCTGACAAGGGTCACAGGTGTGTGGCCACAGCTCAGCACTGAATGCCCTCAAGTGTCACCTGTGCAGGTCCCAAGTTTAACTTGTGCAGATTACCAGCATCACATGTGCAGGTCCTGAGTGTCACTTGCACAAGTCACAAGTGTCACATGTGCAGGTCTCAAGAATCACTTGCGCATGTCCCAAGCATCACTTGTGCAGGTCCTGAGTGTCACTTCTGCTGGTCCCAAGTGTCACTTGTGCGAGTCCCAAGCATCAGTTGTGCAGGTCACTAGTGTCACTTCTGCAGGAGCAGGGTCAGGTCCAGACAGGGACAGGCCATGTCTGTGGTGGGAGGAGATGGATGTCAGTGCTGCCACCAGGCAGACATTCCGGGCACAGCACTGGAGAGGGAATAGGTGCTGTGTCACCATCTCTATTGACAGGTCTCTGTCCCTGCTTCCTAAGGTCTTCCTGGCTCTGAGACTGTACGTCCCTCCCGTGTTGGAGGAGAGAGGAAGGGAGCGTGCCCAGCCTGGTCAGCACCTAGCTCGGCTGCATCTGGGGTGTGGAACTAAGCAGGAGACTCGCTAGCATGTGTGCCCACCAGTTTGTGAGAAAGTTGTGTTCATGTTGACTATATCAGTGATGGCTCTGTAGTGGGAAAAATTAACAATCCAGCTAAGACTGGCTGACATGAGGAGGTCATTTATTTATGTGTTAAGCAACTTCCAAATATGTGTGTTGGTTTCCAACTAAAACAAAGTCCCTAGATTCAGAGAACTTAACTCAAGTTGAGAAAATAAACAATAAATACAAACATGTAAATATATGATCGAATGTCAGGTAATGAGAAGAGCAGTGAGGACAGAGCAAGGAGACAGAGGGAGAAATGTGCTTTATGCAGGACAGTAACAGATGGGACGGTCTCTTCAAGGCAATCAATAGCCCAGAGGGTTTTGGTCTAGAAGGGCGGATGCAGACGATGGTGGTGGCATCAGAGACAATCACACCTGGGAAGCATCTCTGCAGACTGGAGAGCCCTTTGGATAAGCAGACAGCAGAGAAACCGAGCTGTCTCTCCGCGAAGGCTGGATAGCACCAGCACAGCCTGCCCTCAGAGGGACTTAGGAAGCAGCTCAGGAGGGTGGCTGGGAAGTTTGGAAGGGCTCCCATGACGGGGCCAGCTGTTTCTGGAACCCAGAGCCCAGCATCCACCGAGGACTAATGGCTCATCCTGGGGTGGACGTCTGTGGCCCCCACCTGCTCAGTCCCCTCCCAGTTATACAACTCTGACCTCTGTATCCTCAGCTAAAGGAAATTAGTTTTTCTAGGTTTCCACCTCCCTGCATTGCAGCAAAAAAGAGCCCTGAGGAAGGAAAAGCAGATCCTGTAGGGCTGTCCTGTGTGTTTCCCTGTGGCCAGGGTGCTGTACTATATGCGGTCAGGGGCCTGAAGACAGTAGCCTCATATTTGCCGGATTTTATTGAATTTTGTAGTTGAAGAGAAAGTCTAGTAACAATTACTTTGTCATGGCCAGAACCAGAGGTCCTTTGATTGCCTTTTAAAAGTCTTCACCCTGACTGGCAGCTTCCTGTCCTGAGTAGATGCTCACCACCACCAAGAGCGTGGATCTTCACATCTCCCAGCTAACCTTAGGGGGAGGATTAAGTTTGATTTGAATATCATATTAAAAGCAATATTTTGACTATTCAAACCTATAATAAAAATATGACTATAATGAAATCTATAAAAAGTATAACAGTAAAACCCCTGAACCAAAACATTTAACACACTAGAGATCACCAATGTGACACTGAGCTAATTTATTTTTATGTAAAACTTGCAATAAAGTGTATCATCTCATTTATGTCTAATTTAAGAGCATCTTTATCCCAGGAGTAGAAGGGGCTCAAGTCAGAAAATATATTGATATAATTCACCACATTAACAAATCAGGAAATTGTGTGGTTATTTCAATAGATTTTTTAAAAGTACCCAATTAACCTCAACTTACATACACAATAAAACATATATTAACAATGAGAACAATGGAAATGACAGGCTTCATTAAAGGCTTTTAAAGGCTGCAACAAACATCATATTGAATGGTGAACTTCTAAAAGCATTTTTATTAAGGTCACATTCAACACAAAGGTGTAAAGTGTCTCTACTTGTATTCAATATTCTATTCACTAATTTTTTTCCCTGTGGTATTGCCTGATCTGGTCTCAAGGTAGCTAGAAATGGAATCAGCTTGGACAGATAGCTCTCCAGGAGAAGACCTCAAGTTCAGGTTCAAGTGGAGGGGAAGGGGTCTCCTGCCAATAAAAGTGATGACAGCTGGGTGGTGCCTGTGGCTCAAAGAAGTAGGGCACCAGCCCCATATGCTGGAAGTGGTGGGTTCAAACCCAGCCCCGCCAAAAACTTCAATAAAAAAAATAAATAAAAAGTGGTGAAGCGATAGCCCCTGGCATGGAAAATGGAGGGAGGAGACCCATCCAGGGCCCATGGTCTGGAAAGCAGAGGGAGGAGAGGACTTCCTCTCCAGCCAGAAGAGTAGGTGTCCCAGGAGGGGCTAATCTCTCTGTCATCCATGCAGAGACATGTACTGGTGGGCTCAGGACATAAGCACCATTTCAGAAAGTGTCAGGGGTCCTGCCCTGAGAGCAGCATCTGCTGACACCTGTGGGTCCATTGTCCAGCCTGGGATTCCAGCAATGGCACTAAGTATTTGCTCCACTGTTTTTACTGGAGTCTATTTGCTCAGAGGGTAAGATGAGGGAGGGAACAAAGATGTCAGCAGTTTCTCCCTATTGATCATATCAGTTTCTATTGTTATTATAATTAATCTTAAGGGTGGCCTTCAGTAATCTGAAATCTGAGCCTTGTATTGTGAGAGCCTCCTGCTCGAGGTCACACAGATTTCTAGGAAGGTGTTAAACTCCACTAGTTCTCTGTGGAGTAAAATGCCATCTGGGCTAATCTCCTCTGAGGGATCTGTGGGAGCAGCAGTCTCAACCTGTGGATCGTAACCCCTTTGTAAGGATGAAAATACATTGCTGCATTGGGAAGGTTGAGAACCACTAGGTGGGAGAGAGGCACTTTCCTTCCATCACCACCACAGAGGATTTTCTTCTGCTATAAGGGATATAAGGTCTTCTGCCCATATCTCAGAGCTCAAGCTACTTCCTTGGTCTCTGCCCCAGAAAAATGCAAATCTCCACAATGGGTATCTGCTTTGCCTGTCTAATGGGCAGGAAACACCCCAGAAGATGGATCTTTTCTTAGGACTTGTCATAGCCTCTTCTATAACCATTATTCTCAGAGTACTCACAGACCCGGCAGGGTGTTTATAAGCTGTATCCCCAACAGACTAGAATTTCAGAAAAGACAAAAAGCTTGCTAGCAATGGCTAGCTCAAACGTAAACTAGCTGACTTTTCTTTGTTCTGAGTCACTCAGCTTAGTTTTACTCTTTTATCTGGGGTGCTTTCCTTTGCCAATAATGGGGTCTTCAGTCCCCATTCTTCCAGCAAGAAAGGGAGTGGGAAAACAGATAAATAAAACTCCAGATTTCTGGATGGAAGACTAAACAGATGTGTCCCCAGGAACCATAAAGTACCAGGGAGATTGCAGAGAGGGAAGAGCTTAAGAAACAGCACCATTAACTCATGTATAAACTCCTGGGATCAGCCCCAGGTTTCATATGTAGGTTCTAGTTCAAAACAGAGACAGACCACTGCCCATGTCCTGCCTGGTACACATGTGGGACAAATCTATACAGGGCTGCAAAGACTTTTAAAATTGAACTAATATTGATATTTTATCCCAGACAAGCCTACTCAGAATTTACAGCCTAAATTTAACCAAGTCAATTGCCTAGAAAAAAAATACCAATATTCTCCGTAGGGTATAAACAAGACCCAGTGTTGTATAAGACAGTATTTAAAATGTCAGGATATAATCCACAATGACATGACATAGGGACAACCAGGAAAATCTCATGTTGCACAGAAAAGACAATCAACATTTGCCAACAGTGAGAAGTTGGAACTCACTTAACATAGAAATGTTTCAACACAGATGTTGAACTGATCTGATAAAGACCTTGAAAATGATCCCACTATTGAGGGCAACCATCCCTAAAATAAATCAAAAGATAGAAAGTCTTAGCCAAAAATGAAAGCAAAACATACATGTACAAAAGAACAAATGGAAATTTCAGAACTAAAACTTACAATAAATGAAATTTTAAAACTTATTAGCTATGCTCAAAAACATAATGGAGATGACAGAGAAACAGTTAGTGAACTTGAAGATAGATCAATAGAAGCACCCAATCATAGGTCAGGCACAGTGGCTCACACCTGTAATTGTTGCCCTCTGGGAGGCTGAGGTGGTAGGATCCCTTTTCTCGGAGTTCAAGACCACCCTGAGCAAAAGCAAGACCCTGTCTCTCCTAAAATCAGAAAAAATTACTGGGCAATGCCTGTGGCTCAAAGGAGTAGGGTGCTGGCTCCATATGCCGGAGGTGGTGGGTTCAAACCCAGCCCCCAGCCAAAAACTGCTAAAAAAAAAAAAAAAAGAAAAGAAAAGAAAAGAAAGAAAGAAAGAAAAAGAAAAACTTAGCTGGCAGAATAGTGGGTGCCCATAGTTCCAGCCACAGGGTGGCTGAGGCAGGATTACTGGAACCCAGGAGTTCAAGGTTGCTGTGAGCTATGCTGAGGCCATGGCACTCTAATATCCCAGGCAACAGAGTAAGACTCTGTTTCAAAAAAACAAAAAAGAAAGAAAGAAATTAATCTGTGGGACAAAATAGAAATGTCTAGTTTCAACTGATTCATTCCTGGAAGAAGAAAATAAAAAGACAAAATGGATAGAAACTCTCCAAATTTGGGGAAGGGGGACATAAACCTACAGATTTAGGAAGCTCAGAGAATCTCAAACAGCAAAAACCCAAACAAATCAATGCATAAACACATTATAAGCAGACTTTGAAAAATAAAGACATGGAAAAAAATCTTGAAAGAAGCCAGAGGAAAATGATATACCACTTAAAAGGGGAAAATAGTACAGGTGATAATGGATTTCTCATCCAAAATTATGGAGACTACAATTAAAGAACTGTAAGCCAAGAATTCTATATCCAGCAAGAATATTCTTCAGAAATGAAAAAGAAAATGAGAAACTGCTCAACGTCATTAGTCATTAAGGAAATGTGAAGCAATACCGCAACAAAATACCACTTCACATCCACTAAGATGGCCAGAGGTGGGAAGTGACATCCAGTAGCAAGTGTTAGCAAGCACAGGAGGAAATTAGATACCACATTCATTGGTCACAGGAATGTAAATTGATACAACTATGGTGGAAAACAGTTTGGCAGTTCTACAAAAGTTTAGCTATAGAGTTGCCATACAACCCAGCAAATCTGAAAACAGTACTTTTAAAGGAATAAAAGGCTATAGGTTAGTAAAATTTCTAGGTTGTGACACATCTATAATTCAACACCTAACACTGTTAACAGAATAAAAATAAAGGGTATCCCTAGGTGTATATTCAAGAGAATTGAGAACATGTGTCCACCAAGTAGAATTTGCAGCTTTCATCATATAGCTCCAAAAAACCCACTGTCCATTAACTCATGAATAGATAATCACTATTCACCATTAGTGAAAAGGCAAGAAGCTTGCTAGCAATGGCTAGCTTAAACATAAACTAGCTATACAAGCTATCTCAAGCTCTGAGATATGGGCAGAAGAAAAGCAGAGGAAAACATCCTAGGAGCTTATATATAAGTTAGTGGTATTGTTTTAGGGTAATAGTATGTGTTACAGCCATACAATGAAATATTATTCAGCAATGCAAAGGACATAAGCTGGCCAGGCATGGTGGTTTTCACCTGTAACCCCAGCACACTAGGAGACCAAAGTGGGAGGCTCGTTTGAGGCCAACCTGGGCAGCATAGCAAGATCCTGTTTCAAAAAAAAAAAAGAACAGGTACACGCTGATATGGACGGACCTAAAAGACATCATACAAAGCAAAAGAAAAGGCTACATATTCTACAGATACAAATATATGAAATGTCCACACATTCCAGGACGTCTATCAGGTTAAATGTCAGAATAGATCCAGAATAGGCAAGCTATATAAACAGAAAGTTTATTGCTGGCTAGATTCTTGAGGAAGAAGAAAATGAGAAGTTACTGCCAATTTATACAGGGGTTCTTTTGGGGTGGATAAAAATATTCTAGAATTATAGAATTAGACAATGATAATGGTTGCACAATTGTGTGAATATACTAAAAACTGCCAAGCCGTGTACTTCAAAAGGTTGAATTTCATGATATATGAAGTAGGTCTCAAAAAAAAAAAAAAAAGAAATGAAGATGAAATAAATTTTCATTTTGAAAGAAAACTAAGATAGCTCATTGCCAGTGGATCTGCTCTGAGAGAATTATTAACATAAGTTCTCCAGATGCAAAGGAACCTTTCCAGAAAGAAACTTGGAGGAGTAACAGAGACTGAAAACAGTTGAAGACATTGAGTTAACTGTTCTCCTCTTGAGCACTTAACATGTGTTTTATAGTTAAAAGTAAAACTTATAATATTTTATAATGGGATTTCAAAGTATATACATGTAATATGCAAGCACACATAGGAAGCTACGGTACAGGGAGGCTGAAGGGACCTATAATGTGGTAAAATTTCTACACTCTACAAGAAGTGTTAAAATACTAATTCTGAATAGACAGTGAAAAGTAATATTGTGAATCTTAGAGCTATCACATTAAAAAAACACAATGAGATACATTCAAAAACATAATTAAAATAGAATAAAAATCATTTAAACTCTATTTTTAAAATATTTAAATAACCCTGAAAGAAGGCAGGAAAGGGGCAGTACATGGATAATAAACAGAGGAACAAATAGGAAACAAACAATAAAATAATAACTCCATACTCAAACATATCAATAATTACATTAAGACTGAATGATCTAAATGCACCAAATAGAAGACAGAGATTGTCAGAATAGGGTTAAAATAACACAATTCAACTATATGCTGTCTGTCTGATCCTGCTTCAAGTACAATGATATCAGTTAATTAAAAGTAAAATGATAAAGATATACGGTGCAAACACTAATCAAAATAAAGTTGGAATGATTGGTATTAATATCAGACAAACAGGAATTCAGACCAAAGAAAATTAGCAGAGCATTATATAATCATAAAAGGGTCAATTTATAAGAACATATAAAAACCCTACTATATATAAACCTAACAACAGAGCTTCATATTATATGAACTAAAAATAAATTTTTGGACAAATTTTACTTTATCAAAATTAAAAACATTAACTCTGAAAACACCACTGTTAAGAGAATAAAAAGAAAGGCCACAGATTGGGGAGAATATTTGCAAGTCATGTCCAGCAAAGGGCTTGCATCCAGAATACATATAAAGAAATATTAAAATTCAGCAATAAGAAAACAAATAACCCAATTTATAAACGGGCAAAAGACTTGAATAGACACTTCACCAAAGAAGATTTAAGAACAGGAAATAGGCACGTGAAAATATACTCAGCCAGGAGGGAAACGTAAGTTAAACCACAGTGACACGTTGTTACGAACCCACCAGAACAGTTGGGTGAAAACACTGACAGTGCCAAGTGGGGTGGGGGAGCAGAGCAGCTTTGAACATTGAGCAACGCAAATGGGTCCAGACACTGCGGAAAACAGGTCAGCACTTTCTCACCATTAACACACACTCACCATCTAACTCAGCAATCCCATCCCTGAGTATCTACTCTGGAGAAATGGAAATTTATGTTCAGACAAAACCTGCACAGGGTTGTTACAGAAGCTCTATTTATAATTGCCAGCTGAAAATGACCCAAATGTTCTTCAAGAGATGAATTGCTACATAGAACAGCCAAACACGCCTCTCCGTTCTGACCTCTGGGTGGTTTCTCTACTGCCGGCTGGGACCAGTTAGTGCAAAAGCCTTCCATTACCATGCTCAAATTTTTACACATCCAATTATTTAAAAAATAGGCTAAAATAACAAATCTTAGCCATTTGGATAGGGTGACCAGATGTCCTGTTTTTGGCGGGACAGTCCCACTTTTTAACAATCTGCCCTGCATCCCGTGGCATTTTTTAAAAGTCCCTATTTTTGGAAAGAATGCACCAACGGGCTGGAGAACAGGAAGGGAATATACAATTTTCAGCTGCCATGTGGCTATTTTGCCAGAGTATGAGTTTTATATTATTTTTGTTAATTTTATAATGTTAAACTGTAATAATAACAAATAATTGTTGAGAACTGATTATCGAGAACTGCTTATCAAAGTTTGCATTGTTGTCAGGCCCTGCCCCACCCCCCAGCCATGTTGTCCCGCTTTACAAATGTTAAAATCTGGTCACCCTACATTTGGAGTCTTCCTTCTTTGCAAATACCAAGGAACATTACCCAGCATATGTCACCTATTGAAAAAATAGGGCTTTGTAGTTACAAACCCCCAAGACATTCTGGTTTGGCTTTGGTTGGTCAGCCCCAGAGACTCTGGCTATGTGGCTGAGATCCATCACCTGGACACAGGATCCTCCACTCCCCCCTGGCAGCTCCCTGGCCCTCCTCTCTTGTTGGTGGGTGTCCCCACCTCTGCACAGGCTCATGCTATGGGACTGTTCCCTGCAATTCCGACCACATGCTGCCCAGGAAGGCTTGCTGTGGTCACTGCCTCTCATGGTCATGTTTTCCTGCTTAGCCTCCAATCCTTGGAAACCCTTACCTTGTGGGAGGCAGATAGGTTGACTTCTCAGCAGAGCACCCACCTCAATTCTGAGGCAACCAGGGAGACAGCATGCAAGTGGGCAATTCCTGGGTTTTTTAAGAATCACAAAAGAGGAAAAGAATCCAGAGGCAGACACCTGCCTGGTCAGGACCCACCAGGCCCAGCACTTGAGAGTCAACAGATGGAAGGGATTAAACTCTTTGAATACATAAACTAGAAAACCAGGTTTACTTCCCCTACCTGGACATAACTGGCTTCTCCCTCCCCTCTTCCTAATACACCACTGGCTGTTCACCACCCTCTGCCACTTACCTGGCTTTCTCTCTGTCCAGTCTTTCTGGGAACTTAGGGTTCTTTGCTCATGCACCTTTGTTAAAAACTAATAAAAACCTTCTGAAGAAGGCAGAAGGGGGCTGCATTATCTCAGCCTAATCAGCCTGAGTTAGTGTAACCCACCTCCAGTCATCCTCAGACTTGCTTTCCTTAAACCTGGTGTTGAGTTAGTTATTTTCAGCATTTCCCAGCTAGTTTTCAAATCAGATTGGGGTTTGCACCTATTGAACCCCACCATTACCTGACTACATGAACAAGCTGCAGCCTATCCTGATGGAATAATCTGTAGCAATAAAACATAACAAACTATTGATACCTGCAGTAATTTGGATGTGGAGATAAAAAAGCCAGAATCCAAACTTTACACACTGTAGATTCCATTTCTATGACAGTTTCCAGAAGACCACAGTGACAGAGGACAGATGCATGGTTGCCAGGACAGAGGGGCAGGAATGGGCGTGAGGACTAAGAGGCAGTGCAGGGAAGGTTTGAGGGTGATGGCAGAGTCCACACAAGTCTGCACGTGTGTCGACCTGTGTGGATCAGGACACCTGTGAGTCAATTCTACTGTGTACTCATTTTTAACATGAAAACTAATTAACTGCTTTATCCAGAAAGAATAATGTGGTATTACATCATTTACCATGCGCATATGAGGGCTGTTCAGAAAGTATCCAGACATTTTTAATACTATTTCACAGTACACGGCTTAATACTTTCTGGACAGCGCTTATAACGCAGAATATACACAGCAGCATCATGAGACGGGGGTAGGACTTTTACTGTCGAGGGTTCTTATGTTTTGTAAGTAGCAGAACAAATTTTACTTTAAATTGACTGTAATAAGTTTGCATATTGTAATACATACAACAATCTCAAAAAGATACAGTGGGTAAAAAAGATAGGTAAACAGCAACAGGCAATTAAAGTGAAACACTAAAATTTCTGAATATACATAGAGAAAGAAAAACAAAGGGAAAAACGACTAGGGAAAAAAAGCAAGAGAATAGATATGCTTAAACCAAGTATATCAATACTTAAGTTAATTATGACTGTGCTGAACCCTCCTCTAAAACGAGGCAGTAGCCACTGGATAGGACAAGCAGCAGCCAACCATATGCTGTCCACAGAAGACAGAATATAAAGGCTTATACACAAAACTATGCGGCAGTGATAGTGAAAGTGACAGTCTCAAGCAGATATTCCACACAGATGGTAAGCCTAAGAAAAAACGATTTGGACATTAATAGCCAGTAATTAACAATAAACACTGCATCCACACATACACTGCTCATGTCCGCCTGAAGCACACATACACTCGGAGACAACGTGCTGGTGATACTGGACAAGGTGGCACCGAGATTGGCCACTTTGGCCCTGGACCTGTTGCTCTGTGGCGAATGGAGGAATTTGGCTGGACACAAGCAGGGAAGACACTGGCGCCATGCTGTCTCCTCACATGGACTTCTGGCAATTCCTCCAGTGCATCCCTGATTGGTCTATTTTCAAAACCTGCTCCTGATTGGTCTGTTTTCAAGACTCGAAAGCTCACTGGACAACTGCCACTATATAAGCCCCTAAGTAGAGAGCCCAAATGCAGACCTGTAAGAGAGAGCAGGAGAACAAGGAGGTTTGGCTCTTTATGAGAGCTATAACACCTGTTGAATAAAACCAAAAGGAATGTATTAGTTTACATTCCCACTAGCTGTGTAGAAATGTTCCCTTTTCTCCACATCCATGCCAGCATCTCTGGTTTTGGGATTTTGTAATATGGGCTAATCTTACTGGAGTGAGGTGATATCTCAAAGTAGTTTTGATTTGCATTTCTCTGATGATTAAGGATGGTGAGCATTTTTCATATATCTGTAGGCCATGCACTGATCTTCTTTAGAGAAATTTCTCTTCAAGTCCCTTGCCCACCCTGAGATGGGATCACTCTTTCTCTTTTTGCTAATACATTTGAGTTCTCTATGGATTCTGGTTATTAAACCTTTGTCAGAGACATAACCTGCAAAAATCTTCTCCCATTCTGATGGCTGCCTGCTTATCTTACTTACTGTGTTTTTGGCTGTGCAGAAGCTTTTAGTTTGATCAGGTCCCAATAGTGTATTTTTGATGTTGCTTCAATTGCCCGTGGGGTCCGTCTCAGAAAAAATTCGCCCAGGCCAATTTCTTCAAGTGTTTTCCCTACACTTTCTTCTAGTATTTTCATAGTTTCATGTCTTAAGTTTAAATCTTTAATCCAGTGAGAATCTATCTTAGTTAATGGTGAAAG
>CAUYQV010134650.1:0-21477 GCA_963574575.1 Galagoides demidoff | reverse complement strand
ATATAAAATAAAAGTTTAAAGAATCAAGATTCTAGAGAAAAGCATTTGCTGATTTTGATGGTTTCAAATTTAAGGAAAAGAATTTTTTTGGCTAGCTCAATAGATGGCTAGATAGATAATGAAAATAGATATTTGTCCTATGATGGTCTCCAAAAAAAAAAAAAAAAGGAAAAGAATTCATATCACTTAGGTGGTTTCCATGCTTGGATTAAGTCTTGACCTATCACAAATTTATTTTTTTTTAATGTAACAACTTTTCTTTTTCCAAGTACAAAAGTACGTTAAAGTACTGGCTTTCTCCTAGGGTCCAGAGGATGAGTGAAATTAGAAAGAAAAGGAAAAGAAAAAGTTAAAAGTATACAAGGGAATTTAACTGGTTCATAGTAACAACACTCTACAACTTGTCATGAGAGGACTGCTTAGTAGACATAATCTCCTTTTCTCTTCCTTTAGGCACTGGGACAGAGCGAATTACGATACTGAATTAACTGGAAGTACAAGGAAAAGCTGGAAGAAGGGGATAAGAAACTTACTAATGTGAGATGAAATCAAAATCAATTTCTAACAAGAGATCATTTTACACATTAACTTCTCTGGGGTCACCTCAAAGTCATCCAATTAGTGGCTCATGCATTTGTAGCAGAGAAAAAATAATTCCATTCATAAATAAGGAGTAATGATGAGTGGAATATACCACAGAAACGGTTAAGTACTGGTGAACTTCGAAGTGTCTGCTGTCAGCTATATTTCTGAAAGTTTTTTGGAATCAGAGAACAAATAAATTTATAAATTAATATGAAGTTTGGAGTACTAAGAACCTTTCTCATTTTCCTGCCTACGAAGAAACATATGGTGTGAGTAGATATCCCATAGGGCGCTTGGAAAAGTAATTCAGATTCTGATTCACATGCTTGTATCATGCTATGTTGATATGAATGTGCTTGATTAAGGTTTATGAGACCAATAATCTGCCTTAAGTACATTTATCTTCTAAAACTCTCCCTGCATTCATTTGCATTTTTCATTGCATATGCATAATAATCTTCATGTGCATTTGCTTAAAAATTAGGTCATGCCTCTGAGTAGGTGACCATTTCTAATGGAGCTGGCAATTTTCTCTAGATTAAGAACATCTCAGAATTTGAGTCTCAGAAACTACCTAGTGAAGTTTTCATTTTAATTAAGGTGAGGAGACTAAGATTCACAGACGATAACTTGCTAGATCAAGGTCGTGGAAATGGTAGTGAGACAGGAATCTCAATTTCTTGCCTCTCAGACCAAATATTTTCCCCACTTTTATCTTTAACTTGCTTTTTAGAACACATTGACTCAGAAATGGCTTGAAAATGTTTGCAACGTTTTCTTTGTCCAATTCAACAAAAACCTTTTACCTGAAAACTATGTGCAAAACACTTTGACAGGCATTGTGGGGCTGGCAAAAAGTGAGGGTTGGAAAGAATGCAAAAGAATTGTAATTTTCTCTTCCTGAGGAGTTACTGAATAGGAACACAACCACGGATGCATAAATTCCCTAAGACTAACACAGAACACAAATCTGGAAATGTAAACTAATGACTGTCCAGACAGAGCACCTACGTTCAGAATTTGTAATGTTTTCTAAGTTAGAGAAGATTTTTCACAGATTGGTTCATTTGGTGGGAACATTGATTCCCCTGAAATGGAGAGTGATATTGGAGAGCCAAAGTTTAGAACGTTTAGGTATGAGCTAATGCTTAAGAGGAACTAATTTTTTAAAAAATCATTCATAGGCCAAGTGATGGCACTTATACCAATTTTTACTGGGGAACCAATTTTGTATCCATTGAAATCAGTCTCCTCTGCTAGAATTCACGCTACATGAAAGCTGGCCATTTCTAGCACAAACAATGCTGTCAGTATTCAGCAGAGATGTTAAACAAAAATTGACTGAGTAACCATAAAATAAATAAAAATTGATTGAGTAACTATAAAAGAAATGACAGAGTAGAAGTGCTGTTGAATAACTTTAGGGCATAAATCTGGAAGTTACTTTGAAGTAGGGAGTTTAGGAGATCAGTGCTCATATCACTGTCGTATCCCAGGCTTGCACTAGGGATTTGACCTTGTACATAGGAAGCCAAAAATGGACCTAGCAGAAATTTCAAACAAACGCTATAATTTGCAAACACTGTTTAAAGAGAGGTACAAAGGAAGGAGCAGCCACCATTAATTCCCTAGTTTAGATCTCTGCAAAACAGAGATAATGTTAATAGAAAGAAGAAAATAAAATAGGGATTGAGCATAACGGAGAAATAAAAAGTTGGACCTTTAAGCCTGAGACCTGTGGACAAAAGGAATGAGTTAAACCACAGGTCTACTCACCATATGAATGTAAAAATTCTTGACCTAACTTCCCTGTATCTGCAAAATTCACTTCAGAGACTTAGTGTCTTTGAGGGGTCATCTCTTAAGGTTGAAAGGAGATTGATTAAATATAAAGAATTTAGTCTGATTTTTAACACATAGGAGACATTCAATAAATAGTAACCATTTCAACTATGGTCAATTTTGTCTTCTAAATAGCCTAATTTCCCAATTTAAATTTTTGGATTCCTTTCCTATTTCAGTTTTCCAGTGTTTTATTCCACATCTTTGAACATGTGAAAGGGCAGAGATTACGAAAGCAGTTAGGAAAGAGTGAATGCAGCTTTTCTAGCAGAAGCCGTGTGAATGAATGATGAGCACTTCAAGGGAACGGGGCCTGGGAGGAAGGCCAAAATTAGGGGCAACTTGAGCAGAAGGAGGATGAGATAAAGGAGACACAGACACAGAAAGAGATTCAAAGCACCGTGGGTTCCCAGAATTCAGGGAAATGGGCGTTATCATAGCAGTCACAAACAAACGTATGGGCACACCGTATATGAAACTACAATAAAATAACAAGAGAGGTGGAAATGAGTAATTTGAGCGCCTTCTTTGGAGACATACTTTATAATCTTGTGGTCCTGACTATCTCTAGTCATTGCTTTTTTCCCTGTCACCTTCTTTGTATTCCTCTTTTGCCTTCTGACTGTAATTATTTCATGCTTGTCATTGTCAGTCCTTAACAATAAGTAACCAAATGTTCAATAAATTGCACTTCAATTGGTCATTTTAGCATTGGGAAAGTGTTTTGTTGAAGAAAGGACAATGCCACAGTGATGAGTGGCCTGCTGACGTAAACACTTGGAGGGCTTATGGCAGGCTCACCACCTACCAAGACTATTTTCAATTCAGTCCAGTTGGAGAAGATGAGGATTTTGGAGAAAACAGCTGGAAGGAGAAACATACGACATTTCATCTTGCCTGAGAACGTGAAATCTACAGAAGCTGTGTGTATATACGTGCATGAGATGAGTGTTTATATATATTCACAAACGTTATAGAAAGAGCTGTATTCCATAGGATTTGGGCTGCCAGACAGCACCAAATTATTATATTTCTCAGTATTTTTACCAAGATATGCTTGATTGAACAAATAACTCAGTGAGCCTAAAACTCCAGATGAAAACATTCAGCAGATTGCAATTCTTGAACTAAAAAGATTCTCTTTACAAAATAAGAACAACCTTCATTCGTCTTTTTAAAAAAACCACAAAACCCAACAAATAGTGTTGATGCTACTCAAAACTAGTCACTATTAAGAGGATTCAGAACACGCCTGAAATACAGTCCTGCAGAACACTCCAGAAATACAGTTACGGGCTCAATACATGACTTAAAAACATGATTTAAAGAAAAATATCAAAGGAATTGAAAATAGACTCATCCAGAATTTATATGCAAGGCACTCAGAATTACACAGAAGTGGGATATGCAGTAAAGAAAATAATGAGCGACTCTGGCCATGCCCAGGACAAGTAAAGAAACTCAATATTTCCTTATAATTTTTCCAAGTTCATTGTAGTATAAAGTCCATTTAGCAGTCAAATTTATGTAACAAACTAGTGATTCCATATTTAAATTGACTAGCATTTGGAGATGATTTGGCTTTTATTTATAAAGAGTTTGCCTTTTTATTTCAACTACCAACATTCATTTCAATATTATTTAGCACATTTGTCTATTCAAAATGATAATCTACCAAATATTTCAGCCAAATATTTTTACCTTTACTTTTATCCACAAAAATTAATTTTACCCAACTTCACTATTCTGGGCCCAAATAGTCTTCTCCATATTTGGCTAGATGTAGTCATCAGCAATGAAGAAGAATCGCTATCTTCTTTAGCCCAGACCAGAGAGAGAGCTATGACTCTTTCTTGAAGACCAACTGAGCAGAACCCAGTAGCAGCTCCAGAGACGGTTCTCCACCCCTGGCACCTCACCTTCCATTGTTTTCTGCTCCCAATTCAATATGAGACGAGTCCTGTTCCTTCCACTTCTACTACCAGATGTCATGCCCCCAATATCTCTCACCTGGATTTTCTCAATAAACTTGTTATGTCTTTTTCTTAACCTTGTGCTCTTCCATTTACCTAACTTAGCACTGGCAGAGAAATCACACAAAGTGTCATTCTGTTGAGAATAGATGCATGGTCCGAAAGATTCAAATAACCTCCATTCCTCAGGAAATGAGGTACAAACTTAGTATAACTCCCTGATAAAATGGCTCTCAATTATTGACTGGCTTTGTGTTATGAATAACCATATAATTTACGGCTCACAGGGGGAGATACTTTTTCAGAGGAAAAGGAATGCTACTAACTGGGCAAATAGGAATACATGGTCACTTGGGGTTTTCTTTGACTTTCCTAAACTTGGAACAGTTTCTTGGTCACAGGTTTTGCAAATAATGCCTACCCTTCCCTCTTCTGAAAGTTTAAATACACTATCACCTTTGCCCAGAAGGCCGATTCCATCTGCTTCATTCCACTCTTCAAGGCCTATTTTAATTCCTACCTCCATTATGGGGACTTTCTTCATTTCCCAAAGGACATGGTAGTCGCTTCCTTTTGCCATTCCGGACACCAAGACCTCCTGCTGTGAACCGCACCTCCTTTCTCTTACCTTGCCTCATACCAGTCTCTGGTGTGCTTGGCCTTAGCTCCTCCTTGACTCTTAAAAAACCCCTTAGTAACAGCTTCGTACTTATTTTTACATTTTCCTGAACATAAAGCAAAGGTCCTTGCATATAGCAAACCCTTAATAATTGTTTTCATGACATGAGATCACCAGCTATAAGCTCATATTTATTTGATAAAATAAAAACCCTCCATCATGTGTCTCTCCATCTCCTGATGCTATTCTATGGAATTGAAGAATTTGAATAGTTTTGATTTTTTGCTGTTGTTTAAACAATACACTTGTATCTCTTGAGTTATCACTTTTAGACTGTATCTTTTGGCCCTTCCTGGTAAAAGGTGACTTAGTATGTCTGCATAATTCCTCTCTCTACTGCCCTGTCTTATAGATCTACTGATTTTTAAAGTTATATTACTATTTTTAATTTATGAAGTTTAGAATATCTATATGCGCTTCAATAGATAATTTAATATTTCTGTGTTTTGATTTAGGTTCTTTCTAACAAGGTAAGACCAATACAAAGGGCAATTGCAGAATTATAATAAATATTATTCCCTTCAGATTCACCCAAGTAGCATATAACTGGACTTGCGGAGAAGCGGTAAACATAATTAGTAAAATCCTATGTTTTTAAAGGGCAATGAGCCTGAATAGATTTAATATCTCCTTTTATAATTCTTTTTAAAAATGTCTTCATTTATTCTAGGTCATGATTATATGATTCATGACGTATCTCGTATGCAATAAACCTTTTTTAAATTTTGTTGGATTACATCTAGAACAATTCATACATAGGTAGGCAACAGATTTTCTGAACAATTTACATGTTTAGCCTCATATTGCTTGATAGTTTGGAAAGCTCTTCTTTCAAGAAAGGCTTTTCTCCTTTGGTTTTAGAATCTAAGGTGGCATAGGAGGTTGGGTTTTAATTCTATTTTACCCTCTAAAAGTTCTTAGAATTTTCTGTCAATTAATGAACTTTTAATAAAGTGTGTGGCTCTTTCAATTTCAAGAATGATATTTCTTTAGTTTGTGCAACTTTACTTCTTTTTTTATCATCAAATTATTTCTTCTCCTCGTTGCTTCTTCCATGATATTTGTTAGATATATGCTGGGGTCCTGCATCCATGCTCAACAGGTTTTAACTTGTACTCGTATTTTTCTTTTTTCCTCTTTTCTTTATGGTTCTGCCTCTTGCTTTACCCTCCAGATCTCCACTCCTGGTCCATGTGTCAGTCCATCTGTTCAGCGTTTTATTTTCACATTCATAATTTTAAATTCCAGGATCATTTTGTTTATTCCCTGATTGATCTTTTCCATAGCAACCTGGCTGTATGTGTATGTGTGTATGTTAACACTCTCTTGATTCTATTAGAATGCTCACAAAAATTTTGTGTGTTTTAAAAAATATTCTCTTAGATGTTCTGAATTACCTCTGGGATAATTTTTTCTGTGTTGTCTGTTTGTTAGTGTGTTTAAATGACGCTCTTGTTTTTGTTTAGGTATCCTGTGATCTTTGGCTGTTTATGTATAATTCTGTTTGAAGAGCCAGGCTGAATAATAAAGATTAACGGTGGGGCGGCATGTTTTCTTCTTCTGAGAGGACGGACTACAGACTTGTGAGTTAGTGATATTTTACCTTACTATCTTTTCTGAAAGATGCACAGAGGAAATAAAAACAACTTCATAACAAAAAAACCCAAATAATTCACTGAAAATGGTCAAAAGTCTTACATGGACATTTCTTAAAAGAAGACAGATAACTAACAGGTATAAGAAAAAATACTCAATGTCATTAATCAGCAGGGGAATGCAAATTGAAACTGCACAGAGATATTATCTCTCCTTAATTAAAATGGCTACCATCAAAGACAAAGAAACAACCAATGCTGGTGAGGATGTGGAGAAAGAGGAAGGCTCACACCCCGTTGGTAAGAATGTAAAGGGGTATGGCCATGATGATCCCACAATCCCACTGCTGGAAAGAAAATCAGGCTACCAAAGAGGTACCTACCCCCCTCCTGTGTTTACCCAGCACTATTCACAATAGCAAAGATGTGGAATCACCCTCAGTGTTTATCAACAGATAAGTGGATAAAGAAAATGTGGTATATACACAAGACAGGTCATTACCAGGCCATCAAAAGGATGAAATATTGTCATTTTCAGCAACATAGAGGTCCTTATGTTAAGTGAAATAAACCAAGTACAGAAAGACAAATACCACATATTCCCACTCACTTGGGGAGACTAAAAAAGCAGATCTCCTGGAGGCAGAGAGGAGAATGTAAGATATAGTTCAGTGGGAAACTATAATAATTTATTGCATATTTCCAAATAGGTAGAAGAGAAGAATTGCTATGTTCTAAACAAAAAGAAAAGATAAATGTTCAAGGACCTAGATACCCATATTACCTTGATCATTATGCAATGTAAATATGTACCAAAATAGCACATGTATGAAAAAAATATGTACAAGTATTACTTATCAATTTGAAAAAAAAATGTCTAAAAGATACATGGACACGGCAAGCAAGCAAACTGGGCACTCACTCGAGGTAGACCTTGCTCAAAGCGTTGAAATCTTAACACCTCTCATCCTGTGTACAGCTGCATTTCCTAATGTCCCTAGTCCATGTCTGAAATAAAATTATTTCAAATTCTGCTCTTTCTCTTTCAGTGTCTTATAACCTATGCTAGAAGTCCTGTGTCATCGATAATTCCCATTCTTCAGAGTTCTTAATTTTAACCTGCCCTCTGTCTACAGACAGGGAAAGTGAAGGACCCCACTGGCTCAACCCTGCAGTTCCTAAAGACTTCCCTGATGTTCAGTGCAGTGTCTGCCTCTGGTCTTTACGCTGACTTTCAACATAGAAATTTTCAGGAACTTTATAGTAAGAACGACTTGTGCCTCTCCGGTTGTGCTTTCTCTCCTTTAATTTCTCCACAAGTCAGGCCCAATAAACTTATTTTTCAAAGTTTTCCCAAACTGTTTAATTAAATGTTGATTTTAATAATATGATTAAACCTCCTCTCATTCTTTCTCTCTTTCATCTCTATTTTTTTCTCCTTCCTTCCTTCTTTCCTTCCTTCCTTCCTTCCTCCCTCCCTCCCTCCCTCCCCCCTCCCTCCCTCCTTCCTTCCCTCCCTCCCTCCTTCTCTCACGAACTCCCTCCCTTCCTCCTCTCTCTTTTTTTCTTTCTCATTGGCATCTTTTTTTCATTTCACTATTACCATAGAGGTAGGATATATATATGTTTGTGCCAGCCTTTATTTTGAAATAGAAACCAGATTATGTTTCTTTTTCTATTCAAATAATTCTACCTTGAGTTTATTGTAGATAGCTTGAAATTCATATTAATACTTGGTTAAATACATTTTCCACACTTTAAGGCAGGTGGTACTAACCCATATCATACTACATTTAGATTTTTATTTTAAATTTCTCAACATACAAATGTATATATGGTTACAACCAAAAGGAACTATTTGCCTGAAATCTGCTCTTCCTGGTACTCTGTGTGTTCCATGAGATATAAACATCTACGGCATCATAGAAGATGCATTTCAAAGTTACAATAAGTAAATTCACTACCACACACTGTGCTATCAACAGGCTGGGGTCTCAATAAGGTTCTGTCTATGCAGAAAAGATTAAGTCTATTGATACGAATTTCCTCTACATATTTGGAAATGAAGGCATAGTCACTATGACTCTGAGAATATTCACATTTTAGTCTTAATCAAATCTCAATCATATTAAGAAAGTTAAACGGTTTTGATGAGATGTGTTATCTTTAGGACTCGGTTCCCAGGTTGACTGTCTAATCATTAGGTTGATTAAGTTATTCTAATTTGGGCATAAAAAATTCAAACACTTTCTAAACTCAATTTTAATTAAAAAAAAAAAAAGATGAATGTGGAAATACCACAATTTCACTAACAACCGAATGCTTAAATTAAGTAGTTCTAGGCCCCACAGCTTCGTCAGAGCCCAAGAAAGTTGGATAGGAAATCTAAACCAGATTCCTTGGGAAAATATGCTTTGTGTTATCAAATAAAATGGAATCCTCAAAAAGAATTGCCTTAAATATGCAAAGTTGGTAACTTCTGTAGCAATAACATGTAACACGACCAAAACAACAAAAATAAAAACCTAGATAACCCTAGGTGAGCTACTTAGCAGGACTGCCTGAATGTTCCCCAGAATCTACTTGTTTTCTTGTAAATCTTCACAAGCATATTAGTTTAACTAAGGACACAAATTAGACCATATAAAATTAGAAATGCTTCTTTTCTTTTTTTTTTTTTAAATTTTCCTCCCCTTTCACAGCTGACTGCAACAATCTAGTATAATTGATCTTCTCAGGAAACAGTGTACCTCAGTACAGGAACTAGCTCTATAACTTGGGACATCACTGAAGGAATCCACTTCAAATGACTATAAGCCAACAAGGAGCGCAAATAGCATAAAATTTCCAACGGATAGCTTGGCCTGGATGCATCAATTATAAATACAAAAAGTGAATACTGATTCAGGCAGTCTCAGAGTTACAAATGTTTCACTTAATACCAGTTACATTTGTAAGTGGTATAAATGTAATAGGTAATGGTATACAGGTAATAGGTAAATGCACCTATTTCAACTTACATATAAATTCGACTTAAGAACAAACCTACAGGACCCATCTTGTTTGTAACCTAGGGGTTGCCTGTAAGCATTTCCACTTCCCTCCTTTCCAGGAAATGGAGAAGTGTCAGGAGACAGATAGCTGGACAATTTCCTGTGGTCTGATCTAGCCTGCAAATTTCTTCCCTCCCTGTCCAGGGTAGATTGATGCTCTTGCTCAGGATTTTCAGGCCATTCTTTTCTCCTCTGGAGTATTCCTCACAGCAGGAATCTTATTACTGATCTCAGAACTACCTCTCAACAATTCTTACTAGTATTAGTCACATTTCAAATTATGTTAAGAATTCAGCAACTGCTTTCTGATACCACTTTCTTTCCTTTAGTGTTCTCTGCTGATATTTGAAGGCAGTTACATATCGCCTCGGGAATAGTCCCTGCCTCTCTTTATCCTTCCCAGCCCTATTAAACTACTTCAATCTGCATGATCTACCCTCTTGGGCAAGCTTCTTTTAGTTTGGGGTGTGGGGGCGCTGCGCAGATGTAACATCACTGGCTGGGAAAAGTGAGACAATTAAATCACATCCTCAACTCAATTTATTTCAATATATTCATTAAACACATGTTTTTTTAAAAAAACCTATTCCAGAGCTGCTATTATACCATGTGCTGAGTATATAATGGTTAGCAACACTAAGTAAGGTCCTTGCCCTCACAGGTAAGAGCCTAAGGGCAAAAATAGCCAATATTTATTCACTGCTAAACAGTGAGTGAATAGTGTTCACGACACATATCATCATACCATGTAACTCTCAGGAAATCTATCGTGATATTATCTGTTAGTACAAAAACTAACACAAAGAGACAAAAGGAGAGTTTTTTTTTAAGTCAATAATTTTACTGCCATTTCCCAGAATATATCAAGTCAAGGCTACTACAGGTTGAGAATAGAGCTGGGTGCAGTTAGCTGGTGATTACTTTACATTGTTTTATATTTGAATTTGCACCCTCCATGGAAACTTACTCCTATCTGCAAAAAGGAGGATAGCCATTTACCTGTTTTCTCAGTAGCTTAGCAGCTCTAAGGTTTGAACCCAAGTCCACATACTCCAGAGCTCATGCTATGCCTGACTACACTAGTGCGCTCCTGTGCCCCTGCACTCTTCTCCCTTTACGATAAATAAATACAGGGCAAGGATGAGGGAGGATGACGGGGCAGAGGTATCGGAAAAGCTGCATCAATTCCCTTTTGTTTTGTGAATTTTAGAGCCAAGAGCAACTATAATCATTCTTTCCTACCTTACTCCCTCAATATTTAGTAGCCCAATTCCAGAATAAGTGACAGTGAATTTTTTTTTTAAAGAAGTCCTGGCTTATGATTAAATGAGGAACTATTTTTAATAGTTGTTGGCATGGGGATCATGCTAAGATGCATATAGAAGATTCCCATCATGCCACAGCTGACTTAAATCACAAATTTAAATTTTTAATCACAAATTTATTATTATATTTTATCATTATTGTGCAAAGCCCCCCATTTACTCATCCCATAGGCATTTACTGAGAATGTACTACATGAGGGCTCTATTTTTAAGAGACATATTCATTCCCATATACAACATACATACACCGCTCATCCTCCACAAATGTATAAGGTTGACTTTTGATGGTGACTGGAGGAAATAAAGGGGTAGGAATGAGTAGGAATGAGTCTCAGAGGACCCCCGGGTTTCTGTCTCTACCTACGAGCTGGATGCTGCACTCTGCATCCAGGGAACAAAGGAAGAAAAACTGGTTCTGGATTTATTTGAGTTCTGCCATTTTTGATTTTTAGGTTTTATTGTCTTTTCTGCTTTGAAGGTATCTTGTTTTGTTTCCCTCTGATACTCTGGTGGGAGAACTGTGCTCCTTGGAGCTTGGCAGTGTCATAACCCTTGCCTGGTTATCTTGATTTTATGAGCCAATTAAAGATAATAAATTATGTATTTAAGAGATTTCTGCCATCCTAACAGCCCCTAAGCATCCCTAAGGAGTCTGTTCATGACTATTCAGTTAATTACAGTTTGTTTTATTTTATTTTGTGTCTTTTCAGAACAATGGTGTGTGTGTTGGTCTGGGCCTGTGCTCCAGTGTGCCCACCCTTCCTCCTGCCACTCTTCTGTAGGGAAACAAAACACTCCAGTATGCCTTGATTCAATAGAACTCAGCAGTGGGCATAAATGACTTTATCAGAATAGGAAAAACTGTCCACCTTGATTTCAAAAACTGAAAAGAGAGTAATGCTGGGATGTTCAACGGAGTTTTATCATTGATGAAGATACACTCCAGAAAGCTGTCTTCCTGACTCTGCTACAGGTGTCCCTCTATAACTTGATTTTACCCAAAACATGGTCTAAAACATCTGTCTAAATTATTTAAATAACTTTACTTTTAGTTCCAACCCCTTGTAATTTCAGAAAGACTTATGTGCTTAGATGAATTCTGTGCTATAGTTGTTGTTTTGGAAAGGAAGAATTAAATGCTGACTGGGAGAAATTTTCCTCTTCTTCTACCTTTTGTGTCATGTCATAAATTCTGTGTGAATAAACTATAGGAAGCTTCGTTCTCTGCTTTCTCAGATCTGACCCCTTACCATCTTCCCCCGCCCTTGAGCCAGGCACCTTGCTGGTGTTGGCAAGCATCAGAAAGCCATGGGCTGGGAGCCAGACTGAGCCTGAAGGCTCAGGAAAGCAAATTGACACGGGTTCAATAATTAGCACAATGCCAGACGCAATGCTCAATAAGGATCTGCTCAGTTAATGGATGTGTGTGCTACCTAGCTAGCTCTTATACATGCTTCAAGTTCATAACAAGGGGCTAATTGGCTGAGCATTATAAATGGAAATGGAAGCCTGATCAGGTCTTTGGTCCTCCAAAGTCAATAAAACTTATTAAAGCTGTCTTGTAGAAATACAAAAGTTTTCTTTATTTTCTATATTCATGTCAATTTTAACAATGTAAAAAAATAAACATTAAGCATTTTATGTATTATTTTGAGTAAGAAGAGACACTTGGACAGAGAACAGCAGGTAGAAATTTTTAAGGGGTAGTTTTGGGTTAAGACATAATTTTATTATACGAAGTATCTCATGAATAGGATCTTAGCTATTTATAATAAGACAGCCCTTGAGGAAGAGCTCGTCTAAACTCAACAACTACAAGACTACAGACTACGATGTTCTGACAATTCCTGGAGGTAGTATTTCTTATTGATTTCTTCAGGCTAGTCCACATTCAATCATATCACAAATACAAAATAAACTTTCCAATTAATGTAAATTGTGATTTATCCTGAAATGCTCTTTTTAGACTGACTGATTCCAGAAAGCTCAGAAAGAAAAGGAATTTCACTAGCCACATTAATCACATCTCTATGGGCATGGGACATGTCTTCTCCCACAAAAATATTCATAACTTCTAGGTTTCTAAATGGTTATATAGCTCCCATAGTCTGAGCAACACAGTGGAACCTCCAATTTCTGGCATATTTGTTCACTTTATCACCAAATTCTTATCATCTCCATCGCTGCTTTTAAAAGGGTGCCTATAAATATGCAACATTATTATTCTGAGAGAAAATCATTATTTTTTGGATTACCTTAAAACAACTTATTTATTTATTTAAGGCAGAGTCTCACTATGTCACCCTTGGTATAGTACCTCGGCGTCACAGCTCACAGCAACCTCCAACTCCTGGGCTTAGGCGATTCTCTTGCCTGAGCCTACCAAGTAGCTGGGCCTACAGGCGCCTGCCACCACGCCCAGCTATTTTTGTTGTTGTTGTTGTCATTGTTGTTTAGCAGGCCCAGGCTGGGTTCAAACCCACCGGCCCCAGTGCATGTGACCAGTGCCCTAACCACAGAGCTATGGGTGCTGAGCCAAACAACCTATTCAAAAAAGTAACAAGTATACTATATTTGGCAGCAGGTGTGCTAAAGTACATATTTTATTCAAACATGGGTGAAGATCACAGTGATCAAGGAAAGGATGAATGTCTATACAAATGATCTCTCTGTCTTATTTAGGACTTTTCCTCTTAATTTGCTGCAATTTTAAGTTTTGTGGAATTTCTTTGGAATGTTACACCCCAGAGAATGTAATTGCCCCCAGGATGTTTAATTTCCTAGAAACTCCTGGGGATGGAGGATGGAACAATCTTTAACTTTCACTTTGAGAGAATTCTCCCGGTGCACATCAGGGCTGAAGGGCTTTCATTACAAAAAGATAGCATTGGCCTCAATTGTTCAAACTGGTTCACCTCCATCCCTCTACCCAAACTGTAGAATTCAGGGGTAACCTGTTCTCTGTTTTTCTGTTCAAAGAACTATAGATACCCAGTTTATCAAATGCTCTCTTTCAAATACAGGTTTTTTTAGGATGGTTTTGATTCACATTTCTCTTATAATTAGGGATGATGAGCAGTTTTTATGTTTGTTAGCCATTCATCTATCTTCCTTAGAGAAGGTTCTATTGAGAATGGCCCACATCAGAAAATCTCAAAGCTGCAGATGTTGGCTGCGGAGAGAAGGGAAAACTTTTACACTGCTGATGGGAATGCAAACTAATACAACCTTTTTAGAACGAAGTATGGAGAACTATCAAAGAACTCAAAGTAGACCCCCCGTTTGATCCTGTAATCCCATTACGGGGCATCTACCCAGAAGGAAAACAAGAACTCTTTACCATAGGACACTTGCACTAGACTATTTATCGCAGCTCAATTTACAATCACCAAAATATGGAAACAGCCTAAATGCCCACCAACCTAGGAAGGGATTAACAAGCCATGGTATGCGTATATCATGGAATACTATTCAGCCATTAAAAAGATGAGGACTTTACATCTTTTGTATTAACCTGAATGGAAGTGGAACACATTCTTCTTAGTAAAACATCACAAGAATGGAGAAGTAAGAATCTTATGTGCTCAATTCTGATATGAGGACAATTAATGATCTAGTACATGGGGGTGGGGATTGAAGAGTAGAAAGAGGGAAGGAGGGAGGGGGGTGGTGGGGTCACAGTGTGTGACGCACCTCTTGGAGGTGGGACACAATTATAGGAAGGACTTTACCTAACAAACGCAATCAGTGTAACCTGGTTCTCTGTACCCTCATGGAATCATCAAGAATTAAAAAAAAAAAAAATACAGGTTTTCGTTACCAGAATTCTTCTATGTGGAAAAAGTTAATGGGAGATCAAAGATGAGTGACAAAGAAAGTCAAATTGAAAGACTCCATTGATCTTCCCCTTCCAAAACTTATAAACTGCTTTATATAATTGTCTATTTCTGTCTTATTTCTCAATCACTATCATCCTCCAAATATGGAAAATAATATGAATGGAGGCTGAGAAGAAATATTAAGATGAAGAAATATCAGACTGAAGACAACAACTTTTTGTTGTCATTGCTTTACCTACTGTTCGCTTCCCTTCTATGACTAAAGTCATCATAATTATCAAGAAATGGCTATTACCTAGAGTTACATTGCAACAGAAAAGGAGGCATTTGTCATGCAGTTAGTTATCTCTGGGATAGCTCACCCCTGTGAACTACGCCTGCCCTTTCTTTCTCCCTCTTTTAATTAACCTTTAGAAAAGAACAGTGATGTTAGTAGATAACAGAGCTGGACTGAGAGACCCAGAAAGTGACGTGAGCTCTGCCCATCTCCAACCTTGTCTAAAAGGACACATTAAAGTGTTAGTCATGGAAAATCACCCTTAGTCAACACATATTCACAGTAATGTGACCTTGAGAGAGACATACATTTCTAAATAAGAATAGCACAGGCTGAAGCATCTTGACAGAATATAAATGAACCAAAAGGAGAGGAAGAAAAGCATCCTCAAGGAAGAAGGTAAATGCAGGGGAGAAGTTGTCAGGTGCATTTCCTGCCACTTACCTTTTCTGCAGACTGAGCTGTACCAAAAAAGATGGGAATGAAAGCTAACCAAATGATGCAGGTGGTATACATGGTAAATCCAATAGGTTTGGCTTCATTGAAAGTCTCTGGGACACCTCTCGTTTTAATGGCGTAAACAGTACAAGTGACCATCAAGAGGATACTGTATCCAAGTGAACAAATGAGCGAGAGATCAGAAATGTCACACTTGAGCACACCCCTGGCATTCTCCGGATCTAGCGTCCGCTGTTCTCCATAGTCAATGATGATGTGCGGGGGATCCACAACAAACCAGACGAATACTCCAAGGAGCTGCACGGAGATGAGGCTGAAGGTGATCACCAGCTGGGAGGCTGGACTAATAAACTTGGGCGCGGTCACAGATTTCTTCCCCTGCTCAAATATTCGGTGGATACGGTTTGTTTTGGTCAGGAGGGCTGCATAGCTGAAACACATGCCAAGTCCCAGGAAGATCCGTCGGAAGGAGCATATGATCGTATCTGGTGCTGCAATCATTAAAAAGGTGATTGCATAACAGAGAAAAATCCCCGTGAGGAGCACATAGCTAAGTTCACGGCCCGAAGCCCTCACAATAGGTGTGTCATTATAGCGGACAAAGGTCACAATCACAAAGGTGGTGGCAATGATCCCCAATATTGCAACGAACACGGGAACCATGGCCCAGGGAGAATGCCACTCCAGTTTAATGATGGGGATGAGCTGGCAGCCTGTGCGGTTGATGTTGGGTCTCTGATCCAGAGGGCAAAGTTCACAGGAGAGCTCGTCCACCTGATAGTTGTAACCCTCGCAGCGCTCACAGTGCCAGCAGCACGGGACCCCTTTCACGGTTTTCTTCCTCTCCCCGGGCTTACACGGGAGGCTGCAGACAGAAGCCGGGTGCGCGTGTTCTCTGGTAGCCCACTGCATGTCTTCCACCTGTGGGTATACAAAATTAATGAGCCTTCCATTTTCCCCCATTTATAATACCCTAATCCTAGCCACAGGTTTGTAATAAATCACGGAATGCTGACAGTACCAGTACAGTTTACCATAATAGGAGCCCAGTTTCTTTCTCTGATATTGACTATGTGAAAGTGTTAAGTGATTGGCTCCAATAAATCATTCACATCATCCACTTGATGAGTGTCATTAGTTCACATTTACCTCCTCAACGCTGGCCAACCTGACATTTGGAGAAAGATTTATTGACCCGGTTTTAAAAATAGAAATAAAAAAAGCCCAGTAGATGTTTTAGAGCTAATCACAGGTAGAAATGTCAGAATCTCTGAAACACTGGATTAGGATATAAAAGATGATCCATGTCTTTCCACCATATTTGGGGAAATTCAAATCACACTGTGTCAATGTGAAGAGGAAATGGGAAAAATGAGTTAATTTAATTTCTGGATTTCCTCGTGTGCTCATGGAGAAAGCTATGTGAATATATTTTTCTCCTGCTTAGGGTTGGAATATACTATTTTTTAAGTCTTGCATTTCTATGTTATGAAAAACATGCTGAATAAAATAACTTGGTTGTATATTTTCTACTGAATAAAAGTAGTTCTGTGATGATTTAAAGCAGCAAAATTAATACAAATGAGAGTTTCCTTCCTGTGCTTAATATTTGCCTCAGGATAGGGAAGTTCTACCTTGTTTTCCAGTCAAATCACAGAATACCTCCATTGAAAGAAAAGTATTTTTTGAAGGAGGCAGTGGCCATCCTTGAGCTCTTACCTAGAATTTGCTTTCCTTATTGGATATACAGTAATTTTAGTGGAATGCTAATTGGACCACTTATTATTAAAAGCAGCTTCTATAAAAGGTAAGCTCGACAAAGGGAGTGGTTTATTCACTGGCATGAAAAAAAAAGAAAAAAAGGAAACAGTGACTGAGACACAATTTTCCCCCAACAAATATTTGTTGACTTCATTAGGGAGGAAGGATGAGAAGGGTCACACAGCAGATCCCTGAGGAATAAGGACCAACTCGAAAGTCTAGGATTTAGAAATAGAAGGTTGCTCAAAGAAGCACAGGAAGGAAAGAGGAAGGAATGTTTGTGGAAAAATAACTATATTCCCAAGACCAGGTCTATCAATAGTCCAAAAGAATTCCTGCACTTCGTGGTAGTCAGCTTCCAAGACGGCCCCTGATAACCTTACCTCCTAAAAATCACACACTCATATCAGCATGTGGCTCCCTCCCACATGGAACAGGGCTGATCTATGTAAAAAAATATATGCATACTCCAGAAATGATGTATGTGATTCTGAGGCCAGGTCACAGAAGACATTTGACTTCTGCCTTGCTCTCTCTTGGATCACTTGCTCCAGTGCAAATGCCAGTGTCCTGAGAACTCTCAAACAGCCCTGTGGTGAGGAAGAGAGGCTGACTGCCCACAGCCAGCACCAAGTCACCACACATGTGAGGGAGAAAGTAATCTCTGGCCCCAGTCTAGCCTTCAGATGATGGCAGCCCTGCCAGACATCATAACTACTACTTCATAAGAGACCCTGATCCTGAAGACTACAGCTAAGGTGCTTCTGAATTTCTAATCTACAGAAAATATGTGCAATAATAAATGTTTATTGTATTAAGTTGCTAAATTTTAGAATTATTTGTTCTTCAGCAACAGAAAACTAACACAGTATAAATTAAGCTTACCCATTCTCTGTGGCTGCCATCATTTCAACAGTGTAGTGCTAGTACACTGTTGAGAAGGCATACCTAGTGACAGCCACCAAAAACCTCAAAAAATGCCCCAAATCGTGCTGTTTCAGCAATATTCCTTTACTACTTTTAATGTTGCCTCCTCTTTGGCAACCAGGCTGCCGAAATTGTTCTCATTAACAATTTATTAATGCCACTTTTCATTTTTGTACCTGGGGTGAATGGTAGAGGTCCTCAAGCTCAGTACTTGAGATGGGCTATCTAATCTCCCCAAGGGTGAGTTGACACTTATGTGACCTTAATTTCAAATATCTTCCCTTAAAAAAGCAGATGCTACTTCACATGTCACAAAGGCAAGACTATTCAATCTCTCCTGTCATCCCACCACAAAAAATATAATCAATTCTAATCCTGCTAATATTTATTAAGGAGATTATTTCATTTACTTATAAGATTACAGTAAGAAAGAAAAAAAAACGTTAAATGGGACGAGCTTAGTACCTCCTCTCAAAAAATGAGAGGGCACTGTGTGGGCTAAAGTATTGATTTTATGCCTAAAGGACTCCTATAATAAAATACATTCTTGAAGGTTATGTTTCAAAGCTAATTATCATAAAACCAAAATTGCATTTTGTGTGGGGCTTCAATAAAGTTTATAATGTTACTAACCAACAAAAAATAAAGGCAGCAAAAAAAAAATCATAAACATTAAATTTCAAGAAACCTTAAAGGCTGGCGTATCCAGCTACAAATTTGATGCTTTATTTCAAAACAGGTTTTAGTTTCCAGAAGGAAATAAGAGAATTAACAAGGAAATATACCTATATTGGGTCTCACTAAAAATGATAAACATTTACCATTATGAATTAAATATAAAATTTTGGTACATTTTTATGTATTGAACCAATGAAAAATATTTTTCATAAATGAAAGATATAGTTACAAAATTATGAAAAATACCCCAGTTTTTTAATAGCTATGGATTTTCTTTAAGTAAAAAATATATGTTTCAGCAATATATATTGTATTTTTATTATGAGGAAATCACATCTACTTTAGTAAACTTGTTAACTATGTGTGCTGAATATCCGTGACTTCATTTTCATCAAGGAATCTATTTGTTGCTAACAATATGGTGCACAGATATTGTTAAAGTCTGAAAACCAACCAATATCCACCTCAAGGAAGGACACACAACAAATATTTCAATAAGGATCATACAAATAAATTAACATTTGAGACCGATAGCTTATTTTATTTAGATTCTAAATAATGATTTAAAACCACACTGCTTGAAAACTGCTGAACTTCCACAACTGTGTTATACAGTATCAACAAAGATAATTCAGCTTTTTTGTATTACTACATTAGGAGATAAAACGGGGATGATTAGTGGTTGCAAAAAAATAGTTAGAATGAATAATATTTGATAACAAATAAATGTAACTAATGTCAACAATGTTAGGCTACACTTATTAAAATAACAAAAAGAGTAGAATTGGAATATTCCTAACACAAAGAAATGGTAAATGCCTGAGGTGATGGATACTCCAATTACCCTAATTTGATTAACTCCCATTGCATACCTATATTAAAACATTACATGTACCATATAAATGTATACCACAATGTGACCACAATAATTAAAAAATAATTTTTTAAATAATTATGCCATTTTTCATAATGAATATAAAGAGAAGCCTTATCTAGTTATTTAAAAAATTTCTCTTCCTCACCCTTGCTGCTATTAGGATGCTTTCTGTCTAAAATATGTAAGTCTAACAAATGGATGATAGTTTTATGGAGACAAAATGGTAGTCCATTCCTGTCTTTACAATGTTTACCAATAATGATTTACTCAGTAGGTTTTCAATCCAGTGCATTTCAGGAAAGAATATGTAAACTCTCTGCTGGTTTCTGCTGTCCAGACCTGTTATTACTGCAGACAAGCACACCAACAAATACAAAACCCGAAGTTTCTGGGTGAATATCCTTGCATATTTTAATCTTTACTATTTCCAAAACTGTCAACCTAGCACAGTGCTTCATAAACTCTTTAAAGAGAACATTTTTTAATAGAATAAATTTCTTCCATGTAGTTTTAGTAACTCCTGAAAACAGGATTACAAAAACATTGCACAATTAAAAGCCTCATTAATAATTAATAATAACAATAACTTTTAGTGCCCATATAAGTCTCTCAATATAATACCTCTATTATAGTGTTTTTCCTTAAATATTAAATGCTTTTCTTCATTAATGTGATTACAATATATAATGCATGAGAATATAATATATTATTTAAATATAATACTCACACCTTTCCTCTCTTTGCTCTCCCCTTCCCCCAAGCCCACAGTGAACTATGTCATTAATTGTCCTCATATCAGAATTGAGTACATAGGATTCTTGCTTCTCCATTTGTGTGATGCTTTACTAAGTAAATGTGTAAGGGAAGGAGGGAGGAAGGTAGAAGGTCATGGTGTGTGACACAATTTTGGGGGGGTGGGACACAACTATAAAAGGGACTTTACCTAACAAATGCAATCAGCATAATCTGGTTCTTTGTACTCTCAATGAACCCCAATAATGAAAACAAAACAAAAAGCAATAGCATACAGTGAGGAAACAATATTATACTCACAGATAATTGATTACTACTCAGATCATTCTTAACTCTTTTTATCTTGCTACACAAATAAGTTTTATATTAATGATTATTTTAGTGACTAACTTGACAACTAGTATGTAAAACTCAATTCTTCATCTGACATATTTAATGGAAAATTGCATGTGAAACATTACTAGTGACAGTGAAGATTATTTTTAAATCTTTGCTCATTAAATTCCATGTGATCAATAGGCTTAAAAAGTACACTCAAGTTGCTTGGATTCTTAAAATTTCAAACTTTGGTATCTTGTTTAGCACATCACAGGATTCACATATGAGTACATATTGCACACTTAATTTGAAAATGCAACACAAAATTATAGGTATGCATTATACATTTGAAATATATATGTACATATTTCTTTTTTTTTTTTTTTAGATGGAGCCTCAAGCTGTCCCCCTGGGTAGAGTGCCATGGCATCACAGCTCATAGCAACCTCCAACTGCTGGGCTCAAGCGAGTCTCCTGCCTCCGCCTCCCAAGTAGCTGGGACCACAGGCGCCCGCCACAACGCCCGGCCATTTTTT
>CAUYQV010134648.1:0-11277 GCA_963574575.1 Galagoides demidoff | reverse complement strand
GTTTTGATTTGCATTTCTCTGATGATTAAGGATGGTGAGCATTTTTTCATATGTCTGTAGGCCATGCGTCTGTCTTCTTCAGAGAAGTTTCTCTTTAAGTCTCTTGCCCACCCTGCGATGGGATCACTTGTTCTCTTCTTGCCAATATGCTTGCGTTCTCAGTGGATTCTGGTTATTAAACCTTTGTTGGAGACATAACCAGAAAATATCTTCTCCCATTCTGTCTGTCTTATTATAGAAGGTTCTGTTCATCGCTCTTGCCCATTGATATATGGATTTGTTAGCTTTTTTCACGTGGATTAATTTGAGTTCTCTGTAGATCCTAGTCATCATTCTTTGGTCTGATTCAAAATATGCAACTATCCTTTTCCATTGTGTAGGTTATCTATTTGCTTTTGTTGTTATCTCCTTAGCTGTACAGAAGCTTTCAGTTTAATTAAATTCTATTTGTTTATTTTTGTTGTTACACTTGCAATGGAAGTATTCTTCATAATTTTTTTCCCAGGCTGATATCTTCAACTGTTATTCCTATGCTTTCCTTAAAGATTTTTATCATTTCATGGCTTAAATTTAGGTCTTTTATCCATTTTGAATCAATTTTTGTGAGTGGAGAAAGGTGGGGGTCCAGTTTCAGTCTTTTGCATGTGGATATCCAGTTCTCCCAGCACCATTTACTGTTCCCCCAGTGTATGTTCTTGTTTGGTTTATCAAAAGTTAGGTGACTATAAGATGTTAGTTTCATTTCCAAAGCCAGATGGCCATATTTCTCTGGAAATGACTTCAGTATTGGTGCACTATCAAAGCCTACTCATAGGCTTCCCCACTCAAGAAGAATTGATGCGTCTTTCTTCATAGCACTGTCCATTTCTGCCATTAAAGCAGTGAACATGCTTTATTACAGATGGCTCTGTGTGCTCCTATGGCCTCCACTGGAAGGAACTCTGTGAGGGAAGAACTAGCTGTCCCTAGAAGACACATAGGTATGGCAAAGAGTGTTTACTTGTTGGACATAAACAGCTGACCTTAGAAAAAATAAGCTGCAACTGAAAAATGGTTTGTATAATGATCTATGTCTTTCTCCACTTTTTTTTCATTCAAAAAATTTTCCCCACATTTCATCATGAAAAAATTCAAACACAGGAACTTGAAAGAATTTCACAGTGAATACCATTATTAATATTGTATTATGTTTGATTTCTTGGATATCCCCTCATATACTAATTTTATTTATCCATCAATCAATTTTACCATTTGATGCATTACAAGGTAACTTGCAGAGTCTATACACTTTCACCTACATATTTTAGCATTTCTATCATTATGTGGAGGGCAATATTCTTTATAGTTCTTTGATTTTTTTCAAATATGCAATACACACAAATCTTATGAGAACATTAGATTAAATTTTGAAAATGCATTGGCTTTGTTGTGAAATGTGTTCATGACATATTTCTAGGTAGAGGGTGGAACCATATTTTTCTCGCCTATGTGGTGAATTAGGTTCTCAAAATTCACCTTCTTTGAAAGAATAAGTTCTGTGTCTTTATTGTTCTGTATACCATCAGTGCTGAGAATAATATTTGGAGCACATTATTGTTGAAAAATATATTTCCACTTTTTTATTTAGTTATAGTTGAAATAAATTGTTTATAAATTTTAGGTTCCATATGCTGAAGGAGTAAAAGAAATGTTTGCATAAGAAGCATGCTATATGGATGCTGGCATGTGTTTGTACAAAATAATGCCTAGCACATGAAAATTCCTATGTAGGAATCTGTGAATAAATATGGGGATCTGAATCTGAATTTGTTGGATATGATCTGTTAGTGAGACTGTGCGTATATGTTTGTAATATACACTTTTTAGATATATAAGTAGGGGAGTATATTGAACCAAATTTGATCATTTTTTTCAAGTATTTTAAGAGTCTATTACATATCTGTCTATTTCTAAAATTATGCTGACAGTTAAAATGAGTCTGTAAAAGCAGGGTAAGAATACATGGATTATAGTGTGTGTTTGATGTATCAAGATATGTGACTAGTAACTAGAGCACTGGGCAGTTGCATGAGTATATTTGCATTTGTTTGTGCATATATAAATCTGAAAAAATGCAAATGTTAGTAAATTAATAGATGAATGCATCTAAGGGTATATATTGGGGGGTTGTCTCAGGATGTTGATGACTCCATATGTGTGTGTACAGGTATGCAGTCTCTCTCTCTCCTCTCTCTCTCTCTCTCTCTCTCACACACACACACACATTTTCCCAGCAAAGAAGAATTAAAATACAATGAATATGAGAGGTGGCATCAGGGATTATGGATCCAAAAATAAGATTCTCTTGGGATTAATTCTCCTGTGATCCACAGACCACTCGGTCACCCTTACAATTATTTCAGCTCCCACCCCTCCTAATACAGATGTCTTGGGATGATGAGGGGCTCATTAATTTATGAGTCATAGGAGAATGAGCTAGTATTGCTTTGCCTGCTGGACCCACAGCACAGCACATCCAGCTAAAGGACACATCTTCCACCCAGTGAGTGCTCCCTCTTCAGACTGCACATTGGGATCCTTATATAGATCTTACTCCAAATTTTACTGAAACTCCAGGAAGACTCTGACCCTTATATCCTCTTTCTAAATATGAGCCAAAACTGACTTCTTACAAAGTCCAGGATTACAGAGCCCTGGTGCGGGTGTGCAAGACCCCAATAGCAAACTACATACCACTAGGTTAAAGGGCTGATGCACAATTTGTAGAGTTTTCTCTATAGGATAGTTTATTCTTCTTGTTTTAAATTCTACAATCTGAATTATCATTTCCTATACCTAGTTTTTGAGTGTGCAACTGGAGAAAGATCACTGAGCCAAATTAACCGGTTATTCAACAACACGGGCTTCAGTCTTAGCTAAGGTTTCAGAGTTGTTTATGCCATGGGAATATAATTGGTATGGACATTACTGTGAGTTCCTTAATGGTAATTCATTTGTGACACCATTTTTACATGTGGTTGTTTATAAATACGTGCTTAGGAGGGTTTAAACCTGGGAGAATATTTGAAGTATTTTGCGTAATAGCAGTAGGTGGCTATGAGTCTTCCTAAGTTCTGTGGTGTGATAGAGTTTTGTGTGGCAAGGGAACGTGTGGCAGTTTCTGTGCATGTGTAGGTGCAAAATGGTACTTATGAACATCTGGGTATATTAATGTGCATAGGAGTGAGGAAATTTTTATTTTCTGGTAACTCTGAGTGACCGAGTGCCCATGCCCACCCGTATGCTGTGTATTGCCTGTGTCTGTCTCCCTCTTTTTGACCGTTCTTGCAAGATTGGTTACATGAAGTCTTACCTCATGTTCCTGTGGAGAAAGGAGAAAAATTGGCTATTGGGTGATGGGTGACATTGTTCTCCATGGGGGAGAAATTTTCGAAGTTTTTCCCAGGCTAATAAAAATCTGGAGTATATGTGAGATATTACCTTTCTGGGCTACTTATATTTGTATGCCAGGGATTGCAGACAGTGGGGAAATCCTATTTTGTAAAAGAGATCTTAGTACCTGCTGATGTCACCAAAAAGTCTTTCCATTTCTTCAGGACTCAGGGATAATCTTGGAGAAAATGATAAGAAGATCTGGACAGGCTTGATATAAAAAGACTTTGCAGAGACATTGCCTTTAAACTTGGGTAAGGATTCATCTAAAAGGAGAGTTTTAGAGAGGAGAGCAAGAAACAAGAAAAACCAGCACTTTGTACCCCATAAATGCATTAATGTACACAGTTGATGTAGTGAATAAACAACAAACAAAAAAGAAATAATGAGTATAAAAACAAACAAACAAACAAAAAGTAAGTCCTACAGACTAAAGGGCTGCTTTGATTTCTTGAAGAAGAGAGAAATCAGAAGAAGAGATAAATACCTTCTCACTGTTCATATACTTTCAGGATTATAACTGAAATCTGGGCTATTTTCAGCTCCTTGTCACCATCTAACTTCACTGTGTTTTCCAAAAGTGCTAAAATAGAATGGAGATGCTAGAAAGAGCACAAAGGAATGAAGGAACAATTATGCCTAAATTTTGAATGGAGCTTTAATTGAGATTCTGGATATCAAGAAATATGATAGGATCGTTTTTGTTTTTTTTTTTAAGTAAAGGATGAGAAAGAGTTTCATATAATGGGATTTCTTAGCTTGCACCATTCTGATTATTGCTTAATTTGTCTGAATTTATGCAGATCTGATTAAAAACAAGGACAGAAAAGATGATTTCAGTAAAGAAGGCAGAGAAGGAGAGGTCAGGCAGGAATAAAATTGTTGACAAATGGTCCCCTGGAAGGATGAGGTTAGTTCCACAAAGATAAAGATGAATTTACCGGTAGTGTTAACTGTGGCAAGGACGTCAAGGAAATTACAAAAGACAATATTTTCATTAGATTTAGAGACAAAGAAGTAATTGTGCAGAGAAATTTGCTTCAGTTTTGAGGGGGATCACATGGAAACCACAATATAATGAATTGAGCACTGAGATAAGTAAGGTCAGTAATACTGAATCCCTGCAGTGGGGGATCCCAGAACCAAATTAGGGAAGGAGTTATGCAACCAACAGATTAGAGCCTCTCATATCTTGGGATCCAGAGAAACAACGTTTCAAGGAATTTGATGAAAATTAGGAAAGTATCATAGAGTGGTAGCTAGAGGGTAAGGTTACTGTGCCTTTATGATAGTACAGTCTTGCCTATATTTATTGCCTGAAGAAAAAAAGGCAAAAACAAAGAGATTGAAGATACACTGGATTAATACATGTATAAAAGGTCTCTGAAGGTGACAAGGAATGGAATCCAGAAGGTGGCAGGCCTGTCCAAGAGTAAGGTGAACAATCTCTTTCTTAGAAAACAGGGGCTAAGAAAGAATTGAAGTGTGAGTAAGTATAAAATCTGGGCCATGGAAACTAATCATTCTCTCTTTTTTTGATTTCTGTAAAATATTTACTTCTTTGATTTTTATCCAGCTGCACACCAAGTTTGACTACAGACTTTACCAAGGGTTGAGGTTCACCAAGTATGTGTGAAAGACAAAGAGGAGATGAAGATGCAAGTGTGTGGTCTTAAGAACTGAGAAGGTAAGGGGGCTGCAAGGTAGAACCTATGGTCAGAATGGGAAAGATAGAAATTTAAGAATTCAGTGGTGGCATAGTTTATAGCGATGACAAGTTCAGGGGCAGCCCTTGGGAGTGGGATCCTGAGGTAAAGTCTGAATAAGTATAACTGAAGCTATCATTTAATAGAGGTATTTGTTCTATCTATGCTCTCTACCAAGAAGGCCCCATAGGTCTGGATGGTGTTTCCTTTTCCCAGTCTATTCCAATTTGTAGTATTTTTCACAAAATTCCCATAATATGACTTGTGGGTTAAGATAAGGCAGAGAAAGGATGCTGCAGTGTCTGGTGAGGACTAAAGGGCTTTGTTCATGTTGTCTCTGACAATGCCTTACCATGGTGTTGTGCTCATTCGTCGTTAACCGCACTGATGTGCAGGACCCTAGTGGCAAACTGAGTAGAATCCTGTTGTTTCATAGAAGAGCTCAGACTCTAACTGGAGAGGCAGGAACACAGATAAGCAAACCTTTCCTTCTTCCCTTTCCTTTCTTTCCCTTCCTTTCTCTTCCCTTCCCTTCCCTCCTCCTTCCTCCCCTCCCCTCCTCTTCCTCTTCTCTCTCTTCTCCTCTCTTTCCTTTTATTTTATTTTCTTTTTTCTCCTTTCTTTATTGAGACAGAGTCTCACTCTGGAATTAGGCTAGCTCACCGAAATCTTAAACTCTTGGGTTCAAGTAATCCTCCTGCCTCAGCCTCTGATAGCTGGGACTACAGGCACCTGTCATGACAACCAGGTAATTTTTCTATTTTTAGTAGAGACGGGGTCTTGCTCTTTCTCTGCTGGTCTTGAAATCCTGAGTTCAAGTTTCAAGTGATTCTCCTGCCGTGGTCTCCCAGCATAAGAGGATTACCAGCATGAGCCACCATGATTGGCTTAGGCAAACGTTTTTAATCTCTGACCTTTTGTTGAAGACAGGATAACTGAAAGAAGGAAAGGGAAGATCTTTCCCAATACATCCTCCTGAGTCCATTCTCTCTCTAATCTCCCACCTGCCTGCCATGCTGGGCCCCAATGGTACCCCCTTCCAGCCGGCCACATTCCAGCTGACAGGCATTCCTGGGGCACAGAGAGACCTCACCTGGATTGCTCTGATTTTCTGCATCCTCTACCTGATCTCCATCACAGGCAACCTTGCCATCCTCGCTCTGGTGCTACAGGAGCCTGCTCTGCACCAGCCCATGTACTACTTCCTCTCCATGCTCTCCCTCAATGACCTGGGTGTGTCCCTCTCTACACTACCCACTGTGCTTGCCACCTTCTGCTTCAACCACCGCCAAGTTAGCTTCAATGGCTGCTTGGTCCAGATGTTCTTTATTCACACTTTCTCTTTCATGGAATCAGGCATACTGCTAGCCATGAGCTTTGATCGCTTTGTGGCTATTTGTAACCCACTACACTATGCCACAGTGCTCACCAATCGTCGCATCTTGGCTATGGGACTGGGCATCCTCACCAAGAGTTTCATCACTCTCTTCCCTTTTCCCTTTCTGGTGAAAAGGCTGCCCTTCTGTAAAGGCAATGTTTTGCATCACTCCTACTGCCTCCATCCAGATCTCATGAAAGTGGCATGTGGAGACATCCACGTCAACAATATCTATGGGCTCTTTGTGGTAATTTTCACCTATGGTGTGGACTCAACTTTCATCCTGCTTTCCTATGCATTGATACTGAGAGCTGTGCTGGCCATCGCATCTGGGGAGCAGCGGCTCAAAGCACTAAACACATGCATGTCACACATCTGTGCAGTGCTGGCCTTTTATGTGCCCATAATTGCTGTCTCCATGATCCACCGCTTCTGGAAAAGTGCCCCACCTATTGTTCATGTCATGATGTCCAATGTCTACCTCTTTGTACCTCCCATGCTCAACCCCATCATCTACAGTGTGAAGACCAAGGAGATCCGCAGAGGGATTCTCAAGATTTTCTATAAATCTCCAGCCTGAAAGACTGCAAACCCTGAAAGACCCTTTGGAAGAAGGACTAGAACTTATTTGTCAACTTTGGGGATGGTAGAAAAAGAAGGAAGAGGACCCACAATCTTGATAGATGCGAATGTGGTACTAATATAAGAATAACTGACTTAATAAAATGACATATGTATTTATTGAATATTGACCATGTGAAAATACTTGTGCTTGTTGCTGACAATGTTGTAATGGTGAGCATGACATCTTATAGACAACCGAGGGAAAGTGGAAAACGAGGGCCACAGATGCCTTCAAAAAATGTTTGTTTAGCCTACGTGGTATATGGGAAAACTGAAGTTCAGTAAGGCAAACAAACTAGAACATAAAGGGTTCTATTACTATTCAGAGGGAGGGAGTGGGAAACATGAAGGATAGGAATACAGGGGAGGCTTGGGGTTTCATGCAAGAGAGAAGATGTATTTGGTTTGTGGAAATAAAGATGTGCTATTTTGAGTGATTATGAAGTAGCTTGTGAGGGTTAAGGGAGGTTAGAGCACTTGATACAAGATGGTAGGGAGAAGGGCGGGGGTACTGATTTTTGGCAGACTGACTGCCTGAGAAGAAAGATTTAGACAGAAATGTTCAGAACCTTACTCTTCCAGGTATGGTTCAATGAACAATAACTTTGGCATATCTAGTAGAAAGAGAAGCTTCAGCTCCACACCAGACCTACTGAATGAGGACAGCATTTAAGTATGGATGACTAAAGCTTGAGAAGTACAGAGTTTTTCTTTTATAACTCCTCTTAGTTATTAGGTTAAACCCTTTGTGTTAAGATTTGCAGAGATGTTGTTTAGTACTATCACTCTCAATACTATCACTCCTAATCTGCTAACAGCAGTACCAAGACTCATGAGTAATAAGAGTTTGGAAAACTTCTTCCCAATATGTGATTCCCAGACCAGCAACATCAGTCTCACTTGTTATGGATAAAATTCCGAGAACTTTCCTCAGACCTCCTGAATCAGAAACTCTGACGGATAGGACCAAGAAGTTTATATTTTTAGTGACTACTCCAAGTTATTCTGATACATGTTTAATATTGAGAACCTTTCACCTAAAATGTTGGTCTAGAATATTTGGGAATATTTCAAATAACTTTGTTTAGACAAAGAGACGGTTTCTCACTGAGACATTTAGGAAGCAAGGTCTTGAGAGGTTGCCTAAGAACCTGACAATCACTTTTAAATTTGCGGGAAGCTGAGTGCATCACTACTGAGCATATGACATCATTGGTGAGGGGACATGCAGCCTGTAGCCTTTTACCATAGGCAGTGCAGGTGGGACGTAGAGATAGCTTCACAGCAGATGTCAACCCCTCCACAGTCATTGCCCATGGTATCATTTTCTTCCTTTCCCCTGATTTCTATGCCCTGCTGTCCCAACTTATTTGACATCTCAAATTCAGCCGAACTCCACTTTTAGGGCTTCTGTCTATGCAAAGAGAACCCAGAGAGAAAAATATCAATTGACAGTCACAGTGAGCGTAGGGGTTAGGCAAGAGTATTTTGTCAATGATAATTCAATATATGTAAGTCTCCAACTCTCTGATCAGGAATTCCTCTGAGATTTCAATTTATCTGCAAGTCTACTAATGCTTTCTTCTTTAGATAGAATTTGTTTAATCTTTTTGTATTTTTTTTTTTTGACTGGGGGTGGGTTTGAACCCACCAGCTTCAGCATATGGGGCTGGTGCCCTACTCCTTTGAGCCACAGGCGCCACCCATCTTTTTGTATTCTTGTCGACCAAAGTTTTCCCTGCAGATTGTGCCTGTCCTTGCTTTGCTCCATTGTGGAAAGTTCCATTTGTACTCTATGGGGCATATGTATTTCTCTATAATTTGAGTATTTCTCTATATTTCTCATAATATCCATGTAGATGGCATTTAGCACAATAAACCCTTTGTGGTGAGATTTGCAGAGAGGTTGTTTAGCACTATCACTCTCAGTGAATGAGAGTTTAGGGTTTCTTTTATCTCCTCATTTAATGCAGGCAGAAACAGGTGAAAAACATTTTTTTTTTCAAAAGTCAAAGAGAGAGAGAGAGAGAGTGATAGTTATAGCTAATGCATTGTCCCCAGAGCAGAGTTAGGCACATCAGTGCAGGTGAATTAAATGAACAACCAAATGACTAATAGAATGAATGAAGAAATTGGACCCAGACAGATACTTGCTCCCTTCATCCTCCTACAAGGGCAGCGCTTGAGTCACTTCACCTTTTTCTAAAGCCCAGCCTGTACTTGCCAGAGAGATGCTGAATCTCAGGCATCATTTCAGTCTCCTTCTTTTCTGTGATTCTGTGCCCTGACACATATTGGTGCTGTCTGTATTCTCCTGGATTCTGTCTCTTGGTTCCCAGCTCATTATTTCTAATCCCACCAAACAGTAATAATAGAAAGCAGAAAGTTTCTTTGCAAACTGCTCCTCTAATACTTCAGAGCTCCACACAGGGAAGGAAAACCTTTCTGTCTGTCATCTGTGGGTCTCCCCACACCCATTCCACCACTTGATTGATAGCAAAGGAAGACAGCCCTCATGCCATTCCTTCCTTTAAAACACCCTTGTTCTATTTGAAACTGAAAGAAGGAAGAGGTAAAATGAAATATTTAATGGGAAGTTCAGGTGCTGAGTGAATGAGCCTGTTTGGGGGATGGGAAATTAGAACCTAAAGCAGAACTTATAATGAGACAATTACAATGTGTGATACATTCAGTTAAAAACAAATATACAAAGTAATTTCTTATTTTTCACTTGGATTCCTATCCCCTATAGACAGAAGCCAACTTTTGTCATATCAGGTTCCAGGTTGAATCCTTAAGCTGATATGTGGCAAAGCCAGGAATTAAGCTTGGGTCTGTGAGATTTTGAACCCTGTGAATCTGTCATTATCCTGGAAGGTCTCTTCTGGAGGAACCTCCAAACTTGTGGAAGTTGGGGGAGGGTTGGGGGAAAATGGTGGGAGTAGAAATGGAATACAGAACAGTGGAGATAAGTGGATCAAGAAAGCCAAGGTCACAACCTCTATTGTTTAAATCCCTGGGTTATCTCTGGGTTCTAAGCTCTGGTTTCTGAAATCTGGAATTTGCCCATTGAGATCTGGGTTCTTCCTGGGATTTGGGTTTTAAGCTTAGAATTCAGGGATTTGGACTCCGGGCTCTGGGCATGCAATTCCACCTTTTGGACTGGATCATAAATGGGAGGGTGTTGCTGTGGAACTTAGAGGAATTTGTCTCCATCTTCTTCACTATAAGAAGGCAGTCAACATTCCATTTTGTCTGTGTGGAGAGGGCAGTAACTCCAGGGGAAGTGTTTTTCCTTCTTCTCATCTTCCTGTTCCCAAGGCGAAATCTAAGCCCACTCCTTCCCCGTCAGGAGCGAGACATTGTACTCACACTCAGCAGGACCCCAGAGGCCCTGCCCAGAGGAACTCCCACTCAGACACATCAAGTCAGTCTCAGCTCTTGGCTACTGACTGTCCGAGGCCCATTCTACCCCTCTACCTGTCAATCTAAGTGTCACCTCACACAACTTTCTCAGGTGATCTTGTACTTGCCTGTGTCTTCTAGGTGTGCACAGGGGAAGCGTTTCTCTGCCCACCATTCTCTTTGTGTTTCTTCGCAGTTCTCCCCGACTCCCTCATCATGTCTCTATCTGTGAGTGATCACTGTCAAAGCCTATATGGGTTTGTATAGTTGGATACAAATAAAAAATCTCTACGTCTCATTTTTATGGAGGTTGTCTACACAAAAAGCCATATTCATTTACATGCCCTCAGGGTCACCGAGGCACTTTCAGATAGGGCTGCCACACACAAACCCATGAAAGCAGGTAGATGGTCCCACAGCAGGGATGGGTCCCACACAGACCCATAGCCAGGCCCTCTGTCATAGAATAGGAGAGACTTAGCCAGTCTGGACCTCAGAAAATTTGAAAGAGGATTAATCTGCAGTTCACAGGGGCTATCATTCTGTTTCTGACAGGGCAATTAAATTAAAGGTTATTCAGTCTTTTTTTTCTTATTTTTATTTATTTTTATTTTTTATTGAATGGTAACTATGTACATTAATGCACTTCTGGGGTACAGTGTGGGGTTTTCACATGCAATCCGAAATACTTCCATCAAACTGATCAACACAGCCTTCATGTCATTTTCTCAG
>CAUYQV010134643.1:0-12352 GCA_963574575.1 Galagoides demidoff | reverse complement strand
AGCCAGGTGTGGTGGGTACCTGTGGTCCCAGCTACTTGGGAGGCTGAGGCAGGAGACTCGCTTGAGCCCAGGAGTTGGAGGTTGCTATGAGCTGTGATGCCATGGCACTCTACCGAGGGGGATAGCTTGAGGCTCTGTCTCAAAAAAAAAAAAAAAATCACTTTTAATCAGTTTGAATTCTTGAGACACTTTTAAAAATTTTCTCACTGAAATGAGTTAGAGGAATTAAAGTTAGATCCACTTTTCAGGACTATGATTATCTCAAACCCACTATCTAAATATAGGAGATAATTTTAGAATGTCCCACCAGACCATCCTATTCTTGATTATATCAGGTTGATATAAAGTGAAATTCTCTTCACTGCGGGGTGAAGCCCCAGAATTGAACTGTGAATGTGCATGATTGGTATTCCATCAAATGAGCAGGAAATTCGCAAGCCTACCCGTAACTGGAGGGGGGATCCCCAGTGTGCTGATGATTGTGCAGAGAGGAAACCTGTGCACCAAGACATCAGGCTTTCAGGCAAGATCTGCCGTTGGGAGACGGCCCCCTTGACCACACACAATTAGGAAAAGGCTCCTTAGTAGGAACAACGAATAACAATTTATGGGGTAGGTTGGAGGCAGACAGAGAGGAGGGTAGGAAGCTCTTTTGACTCTTTGGGACACAATCTACAGCACATGTAAGCCAACATGTCTTGGTCCTGTTGCATTAGATTGAAAATCACTCAGAAAAAAGATTTGTGTCTTCGTTTGGCCCAGGTCACACTGATCTCAGCAAAACTGTCACTTTTTGCTCATGCACCAGTCTGTCCCACATCAGTTAACGCCAATATCCACCCAATGTATCAAGGTTAAGACCTAAAATTCACTTTTTAAGTCTTTGTTTCCTACACTTCCAGTAGTTTCCGTTGATTCTATTTCTAAAAGACACTTTGAATCAATGCTTTTGTAATCTCCACCATCATCATTTGCCCAGCCTTCTGCAGTCACTTCTTAGATGGCTCAAGAGGTTCACTCTTGTTCTCTGGTCCACCCTCCACAGAGCAGAGTGGCCTTCTAAGTGTGGAAGTCAGACCTCAGCACTGACCAGCATTAGCCCCTCCAATGGCTTTACATGGCAGGGAGAGTTCGGCGCACAGCGCCACCATGCTCTCCAAAGTCCTCTGCTGGCTGTCTGGTTCCAGCCTCTCTAAGTTTACCTCCTCCCTGAATCTCCCTTAGTCATCGTTTTATGAAAAACATAAAGATGGAGCTATTTCATAATAAACAAACGTGTATTTTTCAAACTGAAAAACAAAGACAAGACAACCAAGTGACAGTCCCAGATCTATCCTTAGGATTCTGAGTTCCTAACCTGTGATAGCCCTCTGGGGAGCACCGGAAAGCACCTTTTATGTCTTTGTGTAGGTCCTTTTTTTTTTTTTTTTGTCTTGTTTTGTAGCTTAGATAGTCAGGAATTTAGAACTCAGAAAGTCAAATTTTTTACACAGAAACAATGTTACACCTGCCTTTTTCTTTCTAGTCCAGGCTCTACAATGCACATTCCTGGACTCCTCTGCAGAATATGTTACTGAAATATCTTGGGCCAAGTCTTAAAACCCTGCATCTTAAATAAATTTTTATACACATAAGCTCCAAGGAAAGTAAATGGAGCTGGTGGTGGTGCTGGGATTGAATAGGAAGGTAAGAGACAGCAGAAGGCGGAGAGGAGAAAGTCAACTCCGAGACTCCGATCACTCATTCTTTATAACACTGACAGCAAATATTTCTGTTTCCTCATAGGAACCACATTGTACCTGGTGAATAGCCCCTTGGGCCAGTCCATGAAACTGTTCCAAACAAGGTATGTCACATGGTATGGAATAGTTAGTAGAGAAACAGATTTCAGACCCAGCCAAAGATTCCACACCCTTTTCCTTATCCCATACTGAGCACAGGAACATGACAACGTTCCTTCATCATGCAAAGAAAGGGGGAGGAGAAGGTGATGCTTTCAGTATTTATAATTTTCCTTTTCACAAACACTGGCATTGTGGGCTCTGGTGAAGGAGATTCCTTCCATGACACTGAAGAAATTGGGCATTACCAACTTCACTATGAAATTCCTAGTAGGTCCAAACTCTGTCACCATAATAATAGGTATCTAAAAGTCACACATAACCTACCTTGTAGCACTGAATCTGATGTCCCTTCCAGGGAAGCTGAAATGGTCCAAGGCTCTGAGGGGGACCCCAAGGACTCCACTCTTCGATTCTGGAAAGAGTAGGAAGGGGAGGGAAGAAGAAAAAGTTGAATTCAGAAGAGAATTTTGTGAAGTTATCCAAAAAAGAAAAGGATTCAGATAAGACTATTGTAAGGCACATATTCAGAAGAAACAAACAAAGCAAGAAATAAATGCCTTTCTCACATGAAGAATATATCAAAATCATTTATTTATTTATTTATTTATTTACTATTTTTTAGGATGGAGGGATGGGGTCTTATTATGTTACCCAGGGTGGTCTCAAACTCCTGGGCTCAACCATTCCTCCCAATTTGGCCTCCACAAAGTGCTAGTATTATAGGCATGCATATTAAGGGGGCACAAACATTTTTGTTACATGGATGAATTGTATAATGTTGAAGTCAGAGCTTTTAAAGTGTGCCTGTCACCATAATAGTGTTCTATGTTCCCCAAAAGTGAATTTTTATTTTTACTCCCCTCCCAGCGCCCCCTAGTTTCCAATGTCCTTTACACTGTCCAGTACCCACGTACACCCATCCATCATTCATCCCCTACTTAGTATTGAGAGCACATGGTGTTTCTTTTTCCATTCCTGAGATCCTTCACTTAAGATAATGGCCTCCAGCTCCATGCAAGTTGCTGACATTATTAATGTTGCAATAATTGTTGCATTATTAATGTTGAATAATGTTGCAAGATATTATTACATTTCTTTATATGGCTAAGTAGTACTCAATGGTGTGTGTGTGTGTGTGTGTGTGTGTGTGTGTGTGTTACACATTTCTTTATCCACTCATCACTTGATGGGCCCTTAGGTGGGTTCCATACCTTAGCAATTGTGAATTGTGCTGGGATAATCATTTAGGTTCAGATGCCTTTTCACATAACAACTTCTTTTCCTTTTTTTTTTTTTTTTTTTGAGACAGAGCCTCAAGCTGTCCCCTTGGGTAGAGTGCCGTGGCATCACAGCTCATAGCAACCTCCAACTCCTGGGCTCAAGTGAGTCTTCTGCCTCAGCTTCCCAAGTAGCTGGGACCACAGTGCCCACCACAATGCCCGGCTATTTTTTGGTTGCAGCTGTCATTGTTGTTTGGCAGGCCCACGCTGGATTCGAACCCGCCACCTTAGGTGTATGTGGCTGGTGCCTTAACCACTTGAGTCACAGGCACTGAGCTGACTTCTTTTCCTTTGTGTAGATACCCAGCGGTGTGATTGCTGGGCTGAATGGTTGGTCTGTGTTTATTCATTCCTCTGAGGAATCTTCATACTGTTTGTCAGAGAGGTGCTCTAGTTTACATTCTCACCATTTGTGTATAAGCATTCCTTTTTCGTCACATCCCACCAAACATCTATTTGTTTTTATTTTTAAATGATGGTCATTCTCACAGAAGTAGGGTAGCATCTTATTATGGCTTTAACTTGCATTTCCTGATAATGGATGCAGTGAAAAAGGAACTTTTGGTGGGACTTCAAATTAGAACACTGGAGCCATACAAAGGAATGAAATAATGTCTTTTACAGCAACTTAGATGGAACTGGAATCCGTTATCCCAAGTAAAGTATCCTAGGAATGGAAAAACAAATACCACATTCTCTTACTAACAAGTGGGTGCTAAATGATGGGTACACATAGGCACAAAGTGGTGCAAAGGACATTGGAAATTAAGAAGTGGGGAGCCTGGGAGGAAGTCAGAGATAAAAACTTGCCTATTGGGTACATTATTCTGGTGATGGGACTCTTAAAGTCCTGAGTTCAGCATTATGCAATTTATCCATGTAATAAAAATATTTGTATCCCTTCATATTTGTTGTTTTTTTTTTTTTAAAGACAGAGTCTCAATAGAGTAATGTGGCATCATAGCTCACAGCAACCGCAAAGTCTTGGGCTCAAGTGAGTCTTTTGCCTCAGCCTCCCAATTAGCTGGAACTAGCTGCACCTGCTACAACACCTAGCTATTTTTAGAGCCAGGGTCTCGCTTACGCTCAGGTTTGTCTCAGACCCATGTGAGCTCAGACGATCCACGTGCCTTGGCCTCCCAGAGTGCTAGGATTACAGGCGTGAGCCACCATGCCTGGCCTCCCTTAATATTTTAGAAAAAAAGCCTATTAAAATTAGCTCATTAAAAACAGGGAAGAGAAATTACTCCAGGACAAGTTGGGGCAGGGAAGTGAAGATGGGAAAGGGAAGCTGAGAGGAGAGAGGCTGCCATGCTGGAGAATGGCAAGCTTAAGAGAGGCAGGAGGGAGCTGGGTGAGAGCCAGGCTAGATCAAAGCTGAGAGGTTGCCAAGTGTGGCCTTCAGTCCCAGCCACCTCTCTCTGCACATGTCAGGGATACACTAACAAAGAGGAGAAAGTGGATTCAACAACCACATTTCACACACACCGCCCCTTGAGTTTCCTAAATATAGAAAAAAAAACAAGTAAGAGGGGACATAGAATCCCAAATTAGAAATAAGCACAGAAGTGGCTTGTGCAGGATTCACTAATCTGCATTTACTCACATATGCAGAGATCATTCAAAATATCATGCCTGTGTGATGTCCTAAGTCCCTTCATTAGCACATGAAAAGACTTTTTAAGATGTAGATAAACTTCTCTGGGAAGGCTAGATTTCAAGAATTTGCTTGGGGAGGAAACATACCTGGATTTTATTTTACCCTTGACAGAATTCTGAACATTCATAGAAAGTGGAAGGAAGGCAGAGTGTGGAGTGGAGGGAAAGTGACGAGAGTCATGAGAGGTTGTGGGTGAAGCAAACCGCACGGTGACAAAGTCTTTAGACACGTGCCACGTCCAGCACAATGCTCGGCTCTGAACCAAGGCGGTACCTGCTCATCCAGGAACACGAGCTGTGGTTGCACTGGCAGTTCCTTTCCCACTTCTCCATCCGAAGGTTGGACGAGGATGAAAAGAGCAATGGGCCGAATATAGACCAGGCTCCCGCTTGTAAAGCTGCTTGTATTTCTGGCAGATATTAAAACAAACAGAATATATCTATAGGATTACAAACATCCCTGCAGTAGGGATTTTTGATAATACATTCACACCAGTGAAAATATTTTCACTTGCCTGTGTTTCTTAGAAACTCAGTAATATCGTGAGTGGATAGTGAAAATGACTTTATACCAATGAATAATTGTATATTTATTGGATATGTTTGCTTAGCCAAAATAGAAAATGGACTGTGGGTGGGCAGAAACACACATTAAGAACTCATATTTGCATTACTGGTTGTTAAGATCAGCCACCCCCTACCCCCAAAAAAATCTCAATGAAGGAATTTATCAGAAGAAAATACTCAGAGGGCAGGGACATGTACAATAGTATGTTATTAAACCATTTCTGTCAAAAAATGCTCTGATCTGTAGTGTGTTCCAGCATCCATGGTATAAATACTGATGCTGTCGCTGCTTCCAAGTTATGAAGGCAACATCCCTGGGCAGAGATGGGGAGAGACAATAAGAACAAACTCTAGTGCACGCGTTTTACAAAGAGCAGATCACTTAGTCCTGACAACACTTCTTAGTATTCAGATTCTCCAAGCATGCTTGCACTGAACAGATTCCATAATTGTGGCATTAATTGATTATTTTAATTGCACAAAACACCTGGGGAGAAAACTTAAAACAGAGATGGGCTGGGCATTTGTTGTGTACTGGCACTATTATAGAGTTTCCACATATACACTCATCCATCTTTAAATGACACTATGAAGTAGATACTCTTATTTACATATGACAAAAACAGGTCCAAATGAGTAATTTGCCAAAGGTCTCACAAATAGTAGCTGCTGTCCCAGGTCTAGAGCGCCTAACCAATGAACTATGTTGCTTCTCCTGTCATTAGCGCATACTAGTTGCTGATGTGACTTAACCATACAATGGAACCCATCTAAAGTAGTTACGTAAGTATTCCTGGTATTTTTCAATTAGCAACAATCATGTCTCAGATAAACCTCATTGGCTGTGATACTGTCACTGTGCAAAGCTATGTCTGGTATTTTTGATGACCGAATTAGCTTGTATTATTAATAAAAGAACACTATACACCTATTGTTTCATTAATTCTATTATGTGTTATACATCATAGGTGTGTAACATTTGACGGTTAAATGGAGCTATATGGATATCATACATCATATATACAGGGTAGCTATAAAGTTTGGGTGCAATTTTAAATTGCATACTATTTTAAATTGTGCACGACCTTTATGGCCACCTTGTATTTTCCTAAAATAGGGTATCCCTTGGTGAGTTGCCCTCAAAACAGCCTAGGCCAGGTCTAATGAGGATAATATTTTTTAAGTAGCTTATCCTGCCACCTCTCATTGAATGTTCATGAGTCAGCTGTTCTACTCTTAACTTATAAACAGGTATTTATTTGTCATGGATGTATATGTCACAGAAAGGTGAAGATTAGTCCTAAAAAAGGAAACAGTGGAAGAGTAAATACTACGATCACAAAATATGAAAGTTCTGCAGGAAGCAATTCTTTTTCTCCCCTGGGAATCCTAGGAAATACAGGCAGGGTGAGAATACGCAGCCTTAGGAAGCCCCTTTGGTCATCTACCTGGCCTCTGCTAGAATCACTCTCTGGAAATTCAGCATACACACTGGCCCAACCATCGTTTACCAGTTTGCTATGCCTGAGTGGGGAAGGCTCTTTTCAGTTTTTTAAATGGAACAATTTAAAACCAGATTTTAAAAAACTTAATGCTATTAATTTTACCCTTCTAGGAGTCCCAGGTTATTGGAAAATTCTAACCTTGTTACCCGATCTTATTTCTCCCCTAACCTATTCCTTAAATGCTTTCCTATGAGGGCCAGGATACAGGCAAGCAGTCTGGCTTAAAGAAGCGGAAAGACCCCATCAGAGATGCTGACATAACCACACTGATGTCTAGAGACAGAGGGATGGGGACCAACTGCCTGAACACCCGCTGAAAGGCTGTTCCTGACACACTTTAAAGTTTATTGTGAGCAAACATCTCTTATTAAATGTAAACAGCATCTCACTGGAGGTCAGGGACTGTCTGCTGCAGCATATCCCAAGGTAATACCACTTTAAGCTCCACATAAACTCTTAAGCAGTTTCTATCCTAAAACCTGACCGTAGGTGGTACAGTTTTTTACGATATGTTATAATAGTGCAATAAATCTGTTAGCTTAAAATCGAATCTCCGTGGCCTTTTAGAGAAATCATCATTAAATGCAGGGTCCTGTTAATGATGCCATCGGAGTGAAATTGTTTAATCTGCTAAGGGGGTGAAAGGTCACCAAATGAATTTTTTATAATACATCAACTTGACACGCAATAGGGAAAACTGTAATAGATAAAAGCAAAGGAAAAGGGCACTGTCTTCTTCTGATAGGTCAATAGCAGCCAAGAGAGTCACTCATCCACTTTCCTTTCACGATGGGGCTCCTTTTGCATTTAATATGGACACCCAATTAATACCTCAGCACCACAGACAACCTCATTTTAGGTGACTTATAGCAATTTCTCCCCCTTCCCTGAAATGAAAGTGATCACAATACATCATAGCATTGTGCGAATTAACGTTAATTGATTCAAGTTACCAAGCAATGATGGGCCACTTATATAATCTAGGCGTTATTGGGTGCTAGAAGGGATGGAGGGAAGATTAGATTCCAGGGTCCGTTGCTGTGACGACGGGAGTCACCTGACGCCTTGTTAGACAGTTGTAAGGTTCTATTGCTGGCCCCAGTGGGGTCGTCAGTAAACTGGAGTGATGTCCAAACATCATTACACGCTGCTCCAATATTAAAGCAAAGGGATTAGCAACTTATTGCAAGCAACCTGGATTTGTCATTGTGCTGTCCTTATCCAATTTCCAACTGCTAATGTGACTGTAGCCTGCAGGCAGAAGGACCTACAGCCAAACTTTAAAAAATGGGGAAGGAAAGTTCCCTCCATTCCTCCCGGTGTTAACCACAGTTTAACAGTGTCTAATACCCAGGCAGGTGTGTGAAAGAATTTCTTTTTCCCCCTCTGATGCTTAAGTGCAGGCTAAAGGCGAAAGAGCGAGAGAATACAGAAATTCACAGTTTAGAGATCACTGTGATTCATTCCAACCCCTACGTTTCAATCCACCGCAGCTGAAATGTTTACTCTGTGGATGGTCGGACTGTTTCCATTTATACAGCAAACAAATGAAAATCTTTGGTGAAAACCGGCTCTGCCCAAGACCATCTAGAGTCCCGTGGAGTGGGTGATTAGAGATATTCTCTTTTCAACTTTCTCCTTCTCAAATCTGCTAAGCCAGATTCCTACAAAAAGGCCATATACTGTGATTGAATGTCTCATGCTATTCTGAGCATTTTTGATCTCTCTTGCTTTAAATAGGTTGTATAAGGCAGAAAAGTCTCTAAGTATCATGAGGTCACTTGAATTCTAACAGAGTTTAGATGATTCTGTACTTTGGAAGGAAAAAAAAATGTGTTCTTTAGCCAATTCATAATGTCAACTGTCCTACTTAGTGCAAGCACCATTCAAGGGACTATAATATTAATATATGTCAAAATAAATAAAACCCTATGACCCTGCCACCCAGGAAAACTCTACCATATCATTGAGAACACAGCAATGACTTTTCTAGTTAACTTTCTGAGTTGATACAAATAATTTTACTTACATTTCATGGTCCTTCTGCTCTCTGTTAAATTTAGACAGGCTTTCTGAGTGGCTGGCAACTCGTAGAGGGGAAGAAATGCCTGTGATCTGAAAGTTTCCTTCTGTGATCTACCATGGAGAACCGCCGGCCAAAAGGCCACACGTGGCCTCCCAGATCCTTAACCATGGCCTTTTACGGAATCCAAATTTTACAAAACAAGTCCTTTTATTTTTATTAACACAAAATGTGTGTGTTTTTCTTTTATACTTAAAATAACAAAGAATAAGATCAATTTCAATGAAATAATCCTACGAGAATCACCAGCACAATTAGAACATCAGTGAGCAGTAGGGCTAAACTGAGAGCTGCTATGCTCAGGATTCCGTTCTAACTTCCCCCACCTGACTGATACCACTGCTGCATGAGGCTGGTTGGTGGGAGTTTGTGGGGTCAAGTACTCCAGTCTGTTACCAGCTTTTGACAGCGGTGCACTGTGTTTCTATTTGAAGTGGAATTTGTGAATAGTTGCATAGCTTGCTAGTATTTTTTAATTCCCTCTGCTTCCTAGCCCATCCTGTCAGTGAAGACTAAGAAAAGGCTGAAGAAAGAAAAAAGATTTGTAATAAGGATTAGGAATTGCAATATTATCTTATTTCTACTAAAGATGGGATGTTTTTCGTGCTCTGTGATCCTGCAATATCAACACCACAGAAATTCAATGCTCATCAGCATTGTAACACTCGTAAGCACCAATGATATTCTAAATTAGAGGGAGAATCACCGAAGGTTGTATCGAGGAAATGAAAAGATGGAACAAAAAAGTAAAAACAATTCTTTCAAATAGCAATGAGACCTGGAAATAATGCAGGCAACTTATAAAGTAACGATATACTTGGAGTTAAAAGTGAAACCATTCGGTGATGCAGAGATTGTGGAAAAAATGCATTGTCAAAGCTGTAGGCTGCTCAGACCCCAAGAACACTTCAAAGTACAAACAACTGCCTTTTTCAAAAACAACCATAACTGATCAGCAGCATGAATTAGCCTTCACTTAACAGAACAACCTCATGCAGTATCTTGAATCACTTTGGAGAAATCAACTGATACTACTGAATAGGATTTATACTTTACTCCAGTCATAACTAAACATTTTCTTCACTACAAAATTATTCACTTTAACCACTCTTGCAAACATAATATGGGAATAGATGTCTTCAACCACTTTCAAGGTAGATGCAGTGAAGCTGGACTGCACCTTCCATGACAGGAAAACAGGAAGGGTTTATCACACAGATAAAAAAGTTTTCACAGATCCAGATGCTCTCATTGCTTTCCACTGTAGTCACATCAGCAAAATCTCTGTGCTAAAGCTACTATTTTAGGTAACACTTTGCAACAAGTTATATAAGTATTGTTAACTATATTGGTGCAACTACAACAAGGTAGCATAAGTTTAGTAACATGCTAAAGTTGAACCATGAGTTATTCAGTGTGGATGTGCTACATCACTCTAAAGTGCATTGGTTACGGGATAGACAAGTGTTAGCCAAAACTTGATCTCTGTGAGAGCAGAAGGTTAAATTTTATGAAGAACAGAATCAATAATGTGAGTCAGTGAAGGAAGGTTTCTATAAGAATGCAGCATTTCTGTGTGATATCAAGTCAAATCAAAATAGCTTAAATATTTCTTTGCAAGGTAAAACCAAGTCTACATGTGATATGTGGTTAAAAACACCCAAGCATTTTGAGAAAAGCTATTTTTTAAAAAAAAAAAACACTTCTTCAAAAGGAAATTTCAGATGAATATTATCCCCAGGTAGCAAAGGTCATTGGTGAAGAGGATGATATATGTGAATCATTTGAAGAATATGCAGCTGTTATAGAATCAATCTATTAATTGGACAACACAATGAAAGGGTCACTGACTTTGAGCATCATGATGTCACACTAAAATTAGCATTTCCACCTCACCTAGTTGATATCACCAAGGTAGCGTGGTTCAATTTTGGAATCAGAACCATAGAACAAAGGATGAAATTGATTGAGCTCTTAGTATACAACCTTTCAAAGTCATTTTCTGCTATGAAAGGTCCAACTTAAAGATGGAAAAATGCAATAGAATACCCACACCTTTGGCAACATGCCCCCAGAAATGCTTTCTTGTTTTTCAAACACTCATTGCTGTGAATCTGCATTCTCCTACCTAACCCAAATCAAGATGCCCTTAATATCACACATAACTGGTACCCATCTGGAGGATCAAGTGAAACTGGGACCTCCGTGCTGCAACCAAATATTCAAATGCTTTCCAACAAAAAATAGACATAATGAAGTCATTAAAAGGTTGGTTAACTTTAAAATTAACAAATAGTTTTCATTCTTTAAATTATTAAGTACATAAAAGTTAGATTTTTACAGAATAAGGTAAATTTTTAAGTATATCTAATTGAATTTTCTTGAATGCAGTATGAATTGATCATGGCTAAAATAATGTCGCCTTCCAACATGAAAAGGTTTCCCACACCTGGCCTTATGGTACCAAGTCTGGCCCACTGTAAGCACCTAACACAGGCTACTATAGCAACACTTTGCCAAGTACTTCCTCAGCCTTTAAGTTGCTAATTGCCTCTGAAAAGCCACCAACTTCATTTCTAGTGCATTCCTCAAGAAAATGTGCTTAATGATATGCTATAATATTTATGGTTAAGCTCTTGGGATTCTTTGGGATTATTCATTTCAAATTACAGTTTGAGTAATGATAGGTATAGGTTGCAGTGAGTCAGAAGTATATAAAGATGCAGAATTATCATGGTACATCTTCCAATGATGTTAATTGTAAAAATTTAAGGGTCAAAACCTAAGTATTTTAATTTAAAATAATATTCTGCAGTAAATCTAACATGAATATATTATCTAGGAGCATAGAAATTCTGGCTACATTTTTTTTATGATTCTAAAATCATAATAAAATTCTGGGGGGCCAGTTCAGTCGAACTTTTGACCACCTGATAAATATTATAAAAATAAAAATATACTCAAGTTCAAGTCATGGAAAAATAGATTAATGGTTAAGCAGGTCCATATTGAAACAATTATTTTTTTGTAACAGATATGGTGTAAGATCTTCTCATTAAGTAGTTGAGTAAATGTTGTTTTGCCTGCCCATTAATTTTTAAATCTCTAGATTTTCATAGGAGTTATATAATATCTTAGACATAATAGCCATGAGATTAATGTTTGGGGAATAAAAACCATTGAGTCTTTTACGAGTCTATTATATTTACCTAGGACTTCACCATCTGTACACATAATTCTTGTATTACTTGGTTTTTTTTTGTTGTTTGTTTTGTTTTTTTTGAGACAGAGCCTCAAGCTATCCCCCTGGGTAGAGTGCCATGGCATCACAGCTCATAGCAACCTCCAACTCCTGGGCTCAAGCGAGTCTCCTGCCTCCACCTCCCAAGTAGCTGGGACCACAGGCGCCCGCCA